>VMDR010005575.1:0-50787 GCA_007922815.1 Macrotus californicus
TAATGGGTGATAGTACTTGAAACATACAGTTGACAGCATGTTTGAAATAATATGGGTATTTTAAATTTTAAATTTGCATTTTTGACTTTTACAAGAAGTAGTAAGTCATACATACCTAATGTCAAAAATGTAAACATATAAAGTGAAAAGTAGAAGTTGTTCCTCATTGACCCTGCATGTTCTTCCCATAAAACAGTTTTCCAAAGACAGCTGTAGTTAGCAGTTTGTATGCATTCTTCCAAGGCCCTTTAATGCCCTTGTAAGTAAATATTGTACAGATATTTGTACATACATTTTAAGAAAGGTTTATACTTTTGGTACTTTTTGTTCTTTTGAAATTTCTTTTTTTGGATATATAAGAAATGTATGAACCTCGGCTGGTGTGGCTCAGTTGAGCATCTCCCCACAAACAGAAAGGTCGCTGGTTCCATTCCCAGTCAGGCACATGCCCGGGTTGCAGGTTTGGTCCCCAGTTGGGGTGTGTACAGATGGCAACCAATTGATGTTTCTCTGTCACATTGATACTTCTCTCCCTCTCTTTCTCCCTCCCTTCCCCTCTCTCTAATACCAAAAATAAAAATAAAATTAAAAAAGGAAATGTTTGAATACATTCTTCTTGGAAAACGTTCTAAAAGAGAGAAAACAAAGGCCCATTAAAGTCCTTGAGCCTCCATCATTGTCTGTAAAACAGGAATAGTAGAATATTCTTCACAGGCCTGTCCATTAGGAGTTGGTGAGATAATGCATTTCAGCACCTAACACAGGCACCAGTCACAGTGCCGGTTCAGTAGAAGACATGAGCTAGTTATTTGAACTCTGAAGCCCGTTTTGGCGCACATCTGTGTGGTCCGACGGTGATCTTTAGACTTCATCCCTTTTAAGGCCCTGTACGAAAAGAGGTCTTATATGTTTTCCTTCAGAGCTCTGTGTGCTGTAAATGAGTTCAATAGCAGAGGTGTATTTTTTTGCTTTTCTTTGTTAAGTATTTAGATTATTTCCCCTATGCTTCCCTCAAACCTCTAGTTAGTTTGGTGTTTTTCACACTAAAGTGTGCCTCCCTCACAATTTTTGCCAGTTTCATATAATGTCTGTATTAATTTTTTTCCAGATTGTTCTAGTAAAAAGGCAAAACAACCAAATATCATGCATGAACCTTGGTTGGATTCGCTACCAGAAATGGGGGGGGGTCACTAGGCATATTTGAATTTGGACCAGATATTAGGGGACATTAATGCATTTATGTTAATATTCATATAATGATGGCATTTTGGTTTCCTATAATTATGTCCTGAGTTAGGAAATGCCTTCTGAAGTATTTAACGGTGAAGTGCATGCTGCTGCAAGTTACCTTTAAATGGTTCAGCAGAAAACATAACCAACAGTGTGTGTATAAATACATGTGTATAAATATAGATAGATACAGGTGTCAGGATGTGAGGCAAAAGTGCTAACAATTGGTGAATCCACCGAAAGGGAACTCTATGTTCACCATAAGTGGGAATCAAGTATTCGTTGTCATAAACAGAGGTAACTGTAAACGTTGTTTTAAAATGTTTTATTAGAATGTGGCTGGATACTGCTATCTGCGAAGGTTTTGAGCCTGGAGCCTGCTCTCTCAAAGGAAGATCAGCCAACGTTAGAGAGGTGTTAAAAACGTGTCCGCACCAAAGTGAGACTTTCTCCTTGACTTAGTGAGAGGGTGTGAGAGAAAATTGAAAAGGGAACAGCTCTCTTGCTCTCTTTTTCAGATCACCTCAAATATCTCAAGTCTCAGCTCAAAGCTTCTTGAATCCGCCACACGTTGGGAAACCGCATCTGCTGATTTAAGTGTAATGTGTTCGAAAGAATATAAACTTCTGTGGTAAATTATGTTTATAGTGCCCATTGTGTCCTTTTTTAAACCTTCGATGTTGAATTAGGATCATTATTATTATTTGGTAGTTTTGATCACTACAGCATGTCTAACTGAATGGTATTCTGGCCTAAGGCAGATGTCAGATTTTGCAATTTAAATTGTTACTGATTTATTTTTCTGAAGTTGCTCTAGTATTGGGTTTTTGTTGTTGTCCCCCCTCCCCGCCTTTGTCTCTTTTCTTTTCTGCTACATTGTTCCTGCTGTTATTTAGAAGCCACTAGGTCGCCTTGCCTTTTGAACAGTGAAAGGATCCAGATAGTGTGTGTCTCACATTTTGTTGTCCCAGGACAAGACTCAATTGAATAAAACACATAACCCATCTGGCCTGGAAATCTCAGTAGCACTAAAAATAACTTACTAACAAGTTGTTGGATCATGATATCTTGAAATTTTCTGAAAGTTCAGCTTCTTTCTAGCCGTTGCTAAGAGAGAAATTTCATTGTCATGAGGGACATTATATTGACACGAGGGACACAAGGACATGTCTGTATGCTGCCAGTTGTTTTATAGGCATTTGGCTCTGCCGCCTTGCAGATGGTTAGACTCTGGGTGGTGGGTGAGTGTGTGCTGATTATCTTATTGAATTAAGGTAACCTTTTGTCATTCAGTGAGTTCTGCAGACCAGTTGGTCAGTGAGCAGCTGCTCCAAGTGGGCCCGTTTGGGTTTTGAAGTGCACAAAGCCTGTCTTGAAGGGTGGTCAGTCTAATCCAGGTATTCAGCAAAGCAGCAGTGAAAGTCTTCTTCCTCCTCTTTCGACACTGTTCTCTGTTCCTGTGGAACCAGTTAACAAAAGCATTTTTTACTTTTTGCTCATTTCACTAAATGACTTAAAGCAGTGATTTATTGAGTGTGGGTGAATGCTTGAAAATTTTTTTTTACCTACTGTTTAAGTTGAAGAAAATAGCATAATATTTGATGTTAGAAGCATTCACATTTTATGACAGAGTCTGTGTTTAAAGATGTATGATAGACTAATGGTGGTGTTTTCTTAGTTTATTTTTTACAAATATTCTGGAAACTAAAAGCATGCCTTAGTGATATGATCTCTTGGCAAATTTCAGCTGTTTGTGGGGCTCTTTTGTTTTGAATCTGACATTTTTATATGGATTCTGTCTTAATTTCTGGAAACTGTTTCAGGAGCCTTTTTTTTACTAAAGGGGTTCTTAATTGTTTTCCATAAATTGCCACATTGTGTGGCTCACTTCTCCTTTAGCAGAATTTTTCTTGGACTGGTCTTTTTGGTTTTACTGTGGGTACAGTATAGGTGGCCTCAGAGAAAATGACTGTAGCCACTATTTGATTTACTTATTGTCAGAAAGAAATCATTGAACAGCGATTGATGAGGAGCCGTCTGATTTCTCTAGTCTGGTCATCTGTTTGTCCCAGGAGACTTTTGATTGAAAGTCCACTTTTTCATCCGACTTCATATGCTAGTAACGGTCACAATGTTGACCTAAATCTATTGTGCACATATTCTGTGCTGGCCGTTGGATTTGGCCCTTCATTCGTGCTCTTTCATTTTATCCTCACAACAACCTCCTGAGGCAACAAGTCTTGTTAGCTCCATCTGAGAGGTGATAGAACAGCCTTCCACGGCGGTCAAGTGGCTTGTCCAGTACCTCGCAGCTCGTTAGTGCCTGGGCTGCTTTGGAGTCCAGAGCGCTCCGTCTCCGAAGCTCATGCTCCATTCTGCCACACTGTCCCTGTGATGGAGATTAGTCTTGTTATTAAGCCACAGTTCTTCGGTCAAGCTTAAGAGTAAATGGAAAGTTTTGGGCTTCAGATTCTATGTCTGTGCTTGTCTTAATTATGGTAGAAGTAATACAATAGGCAGTTGGGTTTCTTATACATCTGAAATACCTAATTTACTTTAGACCTTACTAATAGTCAATCTATATCCCACAGGGTTATGTATAATACACACTCTCTTCTTTTAACCAAATTCCACCTAAAGACATCATCAGATTCTATGTCTGTGCTTGTCTTAATTATGATAAAAATAATATAACAACATTAAAGAACAATTTTGAAGTGTGAATAATGTCCATCATCTTAATCACTCCAATAGCTGTTTTGTTTTTCTCTTCTAGATTTGTTTATGTCCTTCACATTAACTATAGTCTATAAAGCATATAGATTATAGCATCAAATATATTAACTGCAAAGCATATCTGCAGCTGTGTATTCTGCTTTGTAAAAAGCATACTATTATTTCATCAGTATTTTTCATTTTTAAATGTCATTCTTTCCCAGTCTCCTTGGACCTCTCAATCTAAATGATGTCCCTTTAGTAATTCCAACAAAGTACTCTGTACTTCTTAGTAGCAGCTATTATAGTCTATAGTTACATATTTGTCTGGTTGTTTTTTAATTTCAGTTGTCCCTTCTAGATGGAAAAGCTCCCCAAAGACAGAGACCTTACCTCTCTGCTCACCTCTGTTGAATTAGTGCAAGTGTTGTATTATTAGCTAAAATTAAGTTTCCATGTGTTACTCCATTGCAGAAACATACATTCTGTCCAGAAACAGTTGGACAGATTTTCACTGAACTTGGAGAGTTTTTGGATGATCATATGTTTCTGATCCTTTGTTGGGGGTAAGAAATGTACAGAGATTTTAAACATGAGACTGAAGTTGAAAGTCCAAGGGCAGGTTGTTGGAATTGCAGACCTTGGTGTGCATTTTGGAGTTGAGCAGGTCGGGCTACTCCATATTTCCATGTAGGATGAGTGGAAACAAGAGTCTATTTACTGATCACCAGTGACTCTCCCCACCAGTTATTAGCTGACTTCAAATAGATCCATTTGATCTTCTCATTTTTGTTTTGCTTGTTTAATCATAAATTATCAATTGAAACAGATAATTTTAATTGTTCTTTCTCTTCTGTGAAACACTTTTGTGAGCTATTGAAAAAAATTAAACAATGCAGATGTTTGCAGTGTAAGAGACATGATCTGTTGATGTCTTAGGCTAGAATTCGGTTAAAAGAAGAACCTGCGTTACATCAGCCTGGGCCAGATGCTTTAGGTTTGTAAGAAAACCAGTCACCTGGTATTATAAAAATATTAAGATAATCTGTAGACATCTGCAGATGGAAAATGTAGAAAGGGTCAAACACAAACAAAATTTGTTTTCAGTCTCTGCCACTTTAAAAACTAGTTTTGCATTTAGGATTACATAATTTGCCCTTGAGTCCTTGGGATGCAAATGGAGACTGGAGTTAGTTCCCCAGCCATTGCCTCTTTAAATCCGCAGTCTTCTGTACACTCCGCTCCTGGAGCCTTGCCGGTTCTCCCGTAGGCCCACCCCTCTCCTCCAGCTCTCGTAAGGGATTCTTCCACAGTCCTTCCTGTCTCCTTTGCACCATCGCATGTTATCTTGCTCTTTGTAGCAAAATTTTTGCCAAGTAACCGCATGCTTTTGGAGCCTGTGGTGAACATTGAAGCAGTAATTTAGATGTGCCGCCTGTCCTGGCGATGTCAGTTCATGGCTGTGTGTGTCAAGTTGAGGCCAGAATCAGTAGCATAAGAAGAAAACCACCACTAATGATGATTAGCAGAGAATACACTTTTCAAGTAGCCGTATGTTACATGGCCTCCACATCCTAGAGGACTTTTCACCTCTTCTTGGACAGTCTTCTAGCCTCTAGTAATTTGTCCTTCTCTGAACCACTACAGCATTGTGGTCTTTATTGTCTGTCCACTTGCTCACTGGTGGTACTATGTGTAACTCTTTAGTTCTTTGGGCCTTGACATTCTAAGTCTGCTTGTAAGTTCCTTAGAGATAGAGGCAGTATCTTAAACTTATTTATATCATTTATACTACCCACCACAGGAACATACATAATTTAGTTAAAAGAATTACAGAATCTCAGCCCTGGCTGGTGTGGCTCAGTGGATTGAGTGCTGGCCTGTGAAATGAAAGGTCGCTGGTTCGATTCCCAGTCCAGGCACATGCGTGGGTTGCAGGTTAGGCCCCCACTTGGGGCCATACAAGAGGCAACTGATGGATGTTTCTCTTGCACATCAGTGTTTCTCTCTTTCTCCCTCCTTTCCCTTTTCTCTAAAAATAAATAACTCTAAAAAAATTATGGAATCTCAGATTTGAAAGAGACCTCAATGGGTCATGAGGCTGAGCCTGTGCCTCAGTCACTTCTGCGGAATTCCCGCAATGGCCGTGCAGCCTCCCCAACCACTGCAGGGATGGGGCCCTGTGTGCCCAGAAGCAGCTTTTGTCTGTAGGTTTTGTTAACATTTACTTGCATATTTATTTATATTTAGATACTTGCTTTTTGTATTATAAAGGGTATTATTTTGTATACGGACACTATTGTTGCTTTCTAGAGTTACATTTTTAACACATAAGCATAAATAAGAGAATTAAAAACATTTATATAGATATGGAATTAGTGTTAACCATGTATAATGTGCACCCTTATTTTTTCCTCAAAAATTTGGGCAAAAAAGTACACAGTATGCACAGCAAAACACCATACCTAGTCTGTGTCAGACATGATGCCGGGCATGTCACCTGGGTTCTTGTTAAAAAGAGCAATTTACTGCTGCTCAACTGTGTGCCGTATCTACTTCCTTCTCACTTCTGTTAAGAAGCTGTTTTCCTTTCAGTTTTAAAGGGCCTGCCACCCGCTCTTTCTTCTTGCAGTTTTTCCTTTTAGACAGGTTAAGAGGTAGGCATTATCCTTACGAAACGTGAGGAAACTGGGGCCCAGAGAGAGTCACAGGCCTACAGATGAGGGTCAAATGCTATCTTCCGACTGCAGAGCGAGGTCTTCTTCATAACACTGTGGCCTTGCCCCCTTCTGAGCTGAGGGGGTGTGTCTCTCTAGCACACTAAACCACCTTGTTTTGGCATGCTAAACCATCTTGTGCTTACTCGTTTCTGTAGCCTTCACAGTGCTTACCTAAGGGTGAATATTAATGTTGAATGCACCCGGCTGTGGTTACGTGCTGTGCTGTCCTGTGGAAGAGAAGGGGTCTTACTGACTTGTACCTCTCTCTCACTGTGCAGCCTTACACACTGATGTCATTGACGTGGCCACTTTTTGTTTTTGTCAGTTTGTGTACTTATTAATGCTTTCATTTGTTCATTGAAAAATATTTATTGAGTGCCTACTCTGAGCCAAGCACTGTTCTCAGAGACACTCCTGCTTTCATGGAATTTATATTCCATTGGGAGAGGTGATGATAAGCAAATAAACCCACAAGATAATTACAGACTGTGTTAAGTGATATAAAGGAAGTTAAAAGTGAAGCAAGAGAGAGAAGACCAAGGTGTGAACTGTACATTGTGCTCTGGACAGCTCCTGAGGAGAGATGAAAGGGTGAGAAGGGGTCAGCTGTGGGAAGGGCTGACAGGCTCGGTGAGGAAGGGTCCAGTGCAGGTGTTTGCGGAGAAAAGGGAGGTCCGTGTGGCTAGAGCAGAGAGAACCAGGGGAGAACAGTAGAGAGTTTAAAGTTGGGGAACAACACAATCTGATTTGTATTTTTAAAATCACTGAGAGACATGACAGCTGAAGGAAATGTCTGATCATGTTATTGGGGGGAAATTGCTATAAAGGACAGTGTTGGGATAAATGGTAGAACTTGGAGTATGGACTGATTATTGGATAATGGTATCATAACAGTGTTAAATATGCTGAGTTTGATAACCCATTGTGGTTGTGAAAAGAATGTTCTTTTTCTGAAGGGGGTGAGGATCTTGATCTTTGCAGCTTCTCAAATGGTTCAGAAAAGAAGAGGAATAGAAGATAGCAAATTGTTGAGGACATATGGGTGTTAATTGCACTATTTATACAACTTTTCTATAGGTTTGAACTTTTTTCAAAATAAAACCTTCAAGATCACTGAGGCTCCTGTGTGCGGGAAGGGTTATAGGGGGTGAGAGGAGAGGCAGGCAGGCCTTTGAGAGGAGACTTTTGCTTGGTCTGCTGCTGTGGCTTGGAACACTCTTCCTGGAAGCAAAGATACATCTTCAGTTTCACTCAGGTCTGAATTCTGATGTCACAGTTTCAGGCAGGCCTTTCCAGACTAGTCCTTTGAAATCTTTAGAGCACCCATCACTTAATAAACTGAAAGAATCATGGTTTCACTTGGTAACATGTTTAAATGTAAGCCCTCAAAGGGTCATGTCTGTTCTATTCACTGCTAGTGCCTAGAAAAACACCTAACATACAGCAGACACTCAGTATCTGTTGACTTCAATACCGGACGTAGAGGGTGACTAAAAGTCAATGAAGAAAACACTGACTAGTAGCCTATCAATCATCAAAGACATAAAGAACACTGGACAGCCGTCAGTAACCACCCAAGTGAGTTTATCTTTTGCTTTCTCATTCCCATGGGGGGACTGTGAGAACACTGGTTACAATAATCCTGTGCATGTATATCTTTCCAATTTTTGATGGTAACTCAAAGTAAATAATACATTTTACACCATGGCCTAGAATGTGCCTATATACATATTTAACTAAAACAAGTTTCAGGAAGAGGTGACTCTCTGTTGTTGAGTCCTGGACCTACTTGTAATAAGTGCAGTTACTTAAGAATTTACTTCTCCGTGTGAGATATATGTACCTTTAATTTAAACATTTTTTATTTGATAAATTGAGGATAATAGTACTCATTTCACAGAGGTGTTTGGTACATTAAATTAGTTGACACACATAGGATGCTTTGAACAGTCCCTGGCACGTAACAACTCAGTAACTGTTAGTTGTTTGTGATAGTGGTGGTTATTATAAGAAATCAATTCAGGCTTAAGGTCTAGATTCCAGATTAGTATAGAAATAAACAGTAGCAGAGGCTGTTTCTCTCTTTTGTTCAGCTAGTTGTCTGAGTGGCATATTAAAACAATGGAGACTTCCGGCCAAGATGGAGACGTAGGTAGACACACCGTGCCATCTCACACAACCAAAATAAGGATAACAACAGATTTAAAAACAAAAAGCAACCAGAACTGACAGAAAATCGAACTATATGGAAGTCTGACAACCAAGAAGTTAAAGAAGAAACAATCATCCAGACCAGTAGGAGGGGTGGAAACAGGCAGCCGAGCAGAGAGTACTTGTAGCAAGGTGGTGGCTGGTAGACAGGGCGGTCCCACACCCACGTGCAGATAAACTGGGAGGAACAACTGGGGAGTGAGACAGACCACTCAACCCAGGGTCCCAGCGTGGAGAAATAAAGCCTCAAACCTCTGACTGAAAATACCTGTGGGGGTTGAGGCGGCAGCGGGAGAAACTCCTAGCCTCACAGGAGAGTTCGTTGGAAAGACCACAGGGTCCTAGAACATACACAAACCCACCCACCCAGGAATCAGCACCAGAAGGGCCTGATTTGATTGTGGGTAGTGGAGGAAGTGACTGAAAGCCAGTAGAGAGCGGAGCAAGTGGCACTGTTCCCTCTTGAACTCCTCCCCCACAGTGTCACAATGCAGCAACGTGGGTTGCCCTGCCCTGGTGAACACCTAAGGCTCTGCCCCTTACTACATAACAGGCGTGCTGAGACAAAAGAAAATTTTTGTTCAAATGAAAGAACAGATCAAAGCTCCAGAAAAAAATACAACTAAGTGACGAAGAGATATCCAGTCTGTCAGATGCACAGTTCAAAACACTGGTGATCAGGGAGCTCACAGAATTGGTTGAAGGTGGTCACAAATAAGATGAAAAAATGAAGGTTATGAAAAGTGAAGTAAAGGAAACTGTACAGGGAACCAACAGTGACAAGAAGGAAACTGGGACTCAAATCAATGGTGTGGACCAGAAGAAAGAAAGAAACATTCAACCAGAACAGAATTGAAGAAAGAAGAACTCAAAAAAAAAGGGGAGAGGCTTAGCAACCTCCAGGACATCTTTAAATGTTCCAACATCCAAATCATAGGGTTGCCAGAAGGAGGAGAAGAAGAGCAAGAAATTAAAAACTAATTTGAAAAAATAATGAAGGGAAAACTTCCCCATTCTGGAGAAGGAAATAGACTTCCAGGAAGCTCAGAGAGTCCCAAAGAAGTTGGACTCAAGGAAGCACATACCAAGGCACATCATAATTACATTACCTAAGATTAAAGATAAAGAAAGAATCTTAAAAGCAGCAAGAGAAAAAGAGACAGTTACCTACAAAGGAGTGCCCATAAGACCATCAGCTGATTTCTCAAAAGAAACCTTACAGGCAAGGAGGGGCTGGAAAGAAGTATTCAAAGGCATGAAAGGCAAGGACCTACATCCAAGATTACTCTATCCAGTGAAGCTATCACTTAGAATGGAAGGGCAGATAAAGTGCTTCCCAGATAAGGTCAAGTTCAAGGAGTTCATCATCACCAAGCCCTTATTATATGAAATGTTAAAGGGGCTTATCTAGGAAAAGGAAGATAAAAACTATGAACAGTAAAATGACAACAAACTCACAGCTATTAACAACTGAACTTAAATAAATTGAAAACAAACTAGGCAAACAACCAGAACAGGAACAGAATCACAGAAATGGAGATCACAGGGAGGGTTATCCATGGGGGAGTGGGTAGGGAGAGAGGGGGAGAACATATAGAGAACAAGAAGCATAAATGGTAGGTAGAAGATAGACAGGGAGAGGTTAAGAATAGTATAGGAAACGTAGAAGCCAAAGAACTTTTATGTATGACCCATGGACATGAACTAAAGAGGGGGAATGTGGGTGGGAAGGGTGTGCAGGGCAGAGGGGAATAAAGGAGGGAAAATGGGACAACTGTAATAGCATAATCAATAAAATATATTTTTTAAAAAGCAAAAAAAAAAAAAATCGATGAGGGAAACTTGTTACTAGATTATCATTATGGTGATATCAAGTGACCCTAAAGTCAAAGTAATGAAAAATTGTCTTCCTTTTCCTCAAACATTTAATTTGCTGTCTCTTCATCGTACATCAGCCTTCCTTACTTTCACAGTCAGGGGGCAGTATTAATTTTTGCTATACTGCTACATGTTCTTTCAAGTTATCATGTGAAGGAGCTTCTTATATTTGACGAATGAAATCTTATTTCCTTCCCAGGAGGAACTTGTTAAACCAATAAAATTCAAAATTTTAATTCCCATTTCTTTGGAGTATGAACCATTTTATTTATCTCAAATAAATTTAAAACCTCAAGCATCCTACAAGGCAAATAGATTCCTTTTAATTAATGGCCCTATATGTAGAATTTTATCATCATGAAACTTATAAACCAAGAAGGGAACAAATATTTGCATTTACAACTGCATGTCAACGTTGCTCACTATTTTAAGAGCTCTGAAAATGTGTATCACATTTTTTTTAAGATGGCAGGGGAAAAATAGGGTCCAACATCTTAGGATGGTGTCTGCTCTGTTATGTGTAGAATGTGAAAGATATATAAATATGTATTCTTTCTTTGTGATTGACATGACATTTTTTCATACAAAGACTTGTTTTATTAAAAGCTAGTCTTCACTTTTTTGTGCTTTTTGATGTACTATTTCTTAGGTATCTTTAAGTACTAAGGCAAAATTGTATTTTGAGGAGTTATTGCTTCAGTAGTTATCATACAGAATTATTTCCAATTTAAGTAAACCTTTTATTCCAAGGCAAAATTTAGCCAACCACAGGGTATCTGGGAGCAGAATAACATAGAGCTAAGGTTTTGTGTGTCTGTGTGGGCAGTCGAATGCTTTACCAAAGAATATTTTTAATGATGCTTAAATATGTGATGGTCTAAAAATCTCAATTGAAATGAAAAGCTTGTTAAAATGTATTGAAAAAATTTAGAAAAGGGGGATGATTTGGCCAAGATTGGAAGATATATAATTGTTTTCAAGGCTTTACTGCAGTTTTGGTGCTGCAGAAAGTGGCCCAGCCTCACTTAAGCTATTATAGGTGGTGATTCTACAGTGCCTGCACCCAAAACTGATTTTGGGTCACTCAGGTTATTAGGATATTTTTAATACACTAATCTATTTTCTTTTTAAATCATTTTTAAACTTTCCATTACAACTGACATACAATGTTCTATTAGTTCCAGGTACACACCCCAGTGATTAGACATTGCATAACTTACTAAGTGATCATCCTGATAGATCTCACACCCATCTGACACCATACGTAGTTATTAGAATAGTAGTGACTATATTTCCTATGGTGTACTTTTATATCCCCATGACTATTGTGTACCAACCAATTTGTGCTTCTTAATCCCAACACCTTTTTTCACCCATCCTCTAGTCCCCCCTCTAATGTGGCAACCATCAAAACGTTCTCTGTATTTATGAGTCTGTTTTTGTTCTGTTTGTTCATTTTGTCTTGTAGATTCAGTCATTGATATATATTTATTGCCATTTTAAAAAACATTTTACTTATTTATTTAGAGAGAGGGGAAGGGAGGGAGAGAGGGAGAGAAACATCAATGTATGGTTGCCTCTCAAGCGCCCCCTACTGGGGACTGGCCTGCCACCCAGGCATGTGCCCTGACTGGGAATCAAACCAGCGACTCTTTGGTTCGCAGGCCTGTACTCAATTCACTGAGCCACACCAGCCAGGGCTTTATTGTATTTTGTGGTTCATATGTTTGAACTTTTTGTTCTTAAAGACCGTTTAACATTTCATACAATACTGGCTTAGTGGTGATGAACTCCTTTAAGTTTTTCTTGTCTGGGAAGCTCTTTATCTGTCCTATGATTCTAAATGATAACTTTGTTGGATAGACCAATCTTGGTTGTAGGCCCTTTGCTTTTTGTAACACTTTGAATATTACTTGCTAATCCCTTCTGGCCTGCAAAGTTTCTTTTGTGAAATCAGCTGACAGTCTCATTGGAGCTCCCTTCTAGGTAACTGCTTTTCTCTTGCTGATTTTAAGATTCTCTATCTTTAACCTTTTGGCATCTTTATTATAATGTGTCTTGGTGTGGGGCCTCTTTGGATTCTTCTGGTTTGGAACTCTCTGCACTTCTTGGAGTTGTATGTCTATTTCCTTCACCAAGTTAGGGAAGTCTTTTGTCATTATTTTTTCAAATAGGTTTAATTTTTTGCCTCTCTCTCTCCTCCTTCCAGCACCCCTATGATGTGAAAGTTGGTAGGCTTGAAGCTGTCCCAGAGGTTCTTTACACTGTCCTCATTTTTTTTGTATTCTTTTTTCTTTTTGCTGTTCTGATTGCTTGTTTTTTCCTTCCTTACGTTCCAGATCCCTGATTTCCTATAATGTATTCTTCATTTAAGTTAAGAGTATCCTTCATTTCTGACTGGTCCTTTTGTATGTCATTGAAGTACTCACTAAGTTCCTTGAGCATCCGAGTAACCAGTGTTTTGAGCTCTGCATCTGATAGATTGCTTATCTCCATTTTGTGTAGTTCTTCTTCTGGAGTTTTGGTCTGTTCTTTCATTTGAGCTGCATTTCTCTGTCTCCTTATTTTGGCAGCCTCCCTGTTTATTTTTATGTATTTTTAGGTAGAGCTGCTATGACTCTGTCTTGGTAGTGTGGCTTAAGGTAGTACATTTCTTGTAGGGTCCAGTAGCACAGCTTCCCCATCACTAATGTTGGGCTCTTGAGGTGCACTCCATGGGTGGGCTGTGTACACTCTCCTTTTGTAGTTGATCCTTGATTGCTGTTGGCACATCAGTGGGAGGAATTTACCTGCAGGCCAATCAGCACAAGGACTGGCTGTAACACTGACCACCAGCCTCTCATGACTGTGAAGGATCAGCTAAGCAGGGGCCTACCCCATAGAGCAGAACTTACTTTAGCAGTGATCTGATGCTTGCTGAGTCCACCCTTTGAGTTTGTTGCTTATGGAGGTGGTTCTTCAACATGTTCTGAAGCTGTCCACTGGGTACACTGGCTCTGGTGCCTCTCGGGAGGTGCAAGCCAAGGTCGGCTACCACCTTTGTTCTGCCTGGGGCTACAAAGCAATCTGCAGATGGCTGCTACTTGTGCCAGGCGTGGAGGTGCTCAGTTGAGGCCAAGCTGTGAACCAAAGCTGTCTGCTTCTAGTGCCAGGCTTGGGGCTACTAGTACTGGGCATGCTGAGGCCAGATGCTGCTTGTTGAGAGATTTTAGGAAAATCTGAAGCATGAGCCAAGATAGGGCATTCGTATGGAAAAGCCACTGGAAACGGTGTGGATGGGCCCAAAAGTTGGGTGGCGCAGGCCTTCATGGAATCACAGAGCTGGGCAAACAGCGTGAGCCAGGTTTTGGAGTCTCAGATATGGTGCTTGCCTGCCCGCTCTGCGGGGAGGGCTCATGAAAGGAGCAATGGCCTCTGCCAGTATCTCTGTCTGGCAGAAAGCTGCCTCCCACACCACCCCCTACCTCTTGGCTTGGTGCCGGAAAATTCAGTTCCTCCTGGTATGTCTCTGGTGCCTTTCAAGCTGCTACCCCAACGCTGGAGTTCAGAGGGAGTGTGTCTGAGTAAGTGTGTGTGTGCCCTTTAAGAGGAACTGCCTGGGACTTCAGAAGCCTCCATCTCCCTCCGCCTCAGTCTCAATCCCTGTTGGTTTTTTACAGCCAGAAGTTAGGGAAATTACCTTCCTGGCATCGAAACCCTGGCCTAGGGGGGCTTGTGCAGGGCTGGGACCCCTACTCCTCAGGGGGACCTCCACTGCCAAGATATCCCTCCCACTTTTTATCCACCACTTTTTATGTGGGTGTGGGGCCAGCTTGTTCTCTCTGCCCCTCCCGCCAGTCTCAGTGTGGCTTCGTTGTATCCCTAGTTGTAGGACTTCCATTCAGCTCTGTTTCAGAGGGTTCTGAATGGTGGTGGTTCTGTAGTTCAGTTCTAATTTTGATCACTAGTCTTTTTTTCAGAGCAGCAAAAATAATTACGATGAAAGCAAAGACAAACCCTATGTTTAGAATGAATAATTTAGTTCTACACATCATGGAAGCCGAGGAGGAAAGGGAAAGTTCGGTTTATAAGATTCTCATTGTCAGATATGGGAGCATAGAAGTTTAAGGAGGGAAAATTTTTTAAAGAAAAAGTATTTATTAATTCAAAATGGGTTATCTCCAAGAAAGCTGTATGAGATTTGGAGGTCATTTTAATGTTGTAGACGTGACATTCACACATATTTCCTGTTTTGGAAAACAAACTGTTAACCTTTCAGCTTTTGAAAGATTACCTAGTTATATACCCAGCAACTCCCCATCCCGTGTCTCATTCAAGCCTTACTCCATCTTTGAACTTTTATTTATTTTTTGGTAGAATACATATACCTGCTATAAAAAAGTGCTTTAAAATATGACGATAGTCTACTCTTTTTAACTTGTTTCCCATGACTACTTTTAAGCCTGGAGTGGCCTGCTGGCGCTTTCTTAAGAAGTTTCACAGGTAATATAAGTTAGGGTTACGTTCGAGTCAAATAATAGAAAGCTTCAGTGGAGATTGAACAGTTAGGAGTTCTTTGTCTCCGGCAGCAGTCAGGGAGAGGCACTGCAGCCAGGGCTGGTGTAGCCAGCTGCCCTTGGTGCCACAACACCAGCGGGACTCAGGGTCTCTGCATCTTTCTGCTTCCGCATCCTTAGTGTAGAGTCCTTCATCATGCTCTTCTCATTCTCACAAAAGCGCTTTTTCATGTCTCGGATCACTTCTTTGTACCAGCAGGGGAAACAGGGAAGCAGCCAAGGGTAGGCCAAAGCTTTCCTCTGGTGAGGCTTTTTCTTTTTCTTCAGGAAGAGGCAGTCCTCTTCTCCCCAGGGGCTTCTGCTTATATTTTACTGCCTTGAGCTGAGTCACATGGCCTCACTAGTTGCCAGTAATCTGAGAGGTCAAGAATTTAGCTTTTCAGTCTCTTTGGTTAGAAGGCAAAGGAGAAGGTGGTGGGAATGGGTTTGTATCAGTCAGTCTACACAGTGCCTACCCTTGTTAGGGCATCATCTTGGTATAGTTACCAACTTCCGGATCTTACGTAGGATGACCACCTGTCTAGGTTTACCCGAAACTGAAGGATTTCCCTGGAGGCAGGGCTTTCAGTGCTATAACCTGGACAGTCTACTCTTCTTCTTTCAAAACACAAGAATCTGGCCCTGGCCTGTGTGGCTCAGTTGGTTGGAGTGTCTTCCTGTAGACTCCAAGGTCATGGGTTTGGTTCCCGGTCGAGGCATATGCCCAGGTTGTGGGTTTGATCCCTGGTCAGGGTGTGTACAAGAAGGCAGCAGGTCAATGTTTCTCTCTCACATCAGTGTGTGTCTGTCTCTCTTTCTCAAAGCAGGTGAAAATAAAAAACTCCCACAAGAATCTGGTATCATTCACTGATACTTCTGATTAATTGACAGATTATACTGTAAATTATCTCAGACAGAATTCATATGTTAAATGCTCTGTTGCTAGCACGCACCAGCTAGCACACAGGTGAGGGTGGAGTTTCACAGAAGCCCTCCTGTCACACCAGGCTTCCCGCTGAGGAAGCAGTCTTGACCTTGGAAGCAGTCTCCATGTAGACCCTTGATGGGTGACATAGGGTGGGAGAATGGGTCAGAAAGAACCTTCTCACTCGTTCCCCGCTCCTTTGCCTGAAGCTGTGACCACTGGATGTGTCTGCTGGGGCTGTGGGAATGGGGGTCCTCTTCTTCAGGTCACTTAGAGCCCAGGGCTCTGCCCCTGCTTTAAGGGTTCCTCTTCTGACCCCCTTTCCTCTTTGAGCACATTCCTCTTACTCCTCTCACTGTTAAATGAACCTAGCTCACTGCCTCTGTTCCTTAACCTCATCCCAAAGCTGTCTGATGCATGCTTTATGTTTTCTTGCATGTTTAACTTTTAGTTAATATTTAACAATTTCACTCTGCAGTTATCCTCTTATCTGATATCATGGGACTCATCCCTGTGCCTTTCAGTTCTAGTCTTTGATAATCAAGTTTTGTTAAAAGAAAAAAAAAAAGAAGTGTGATATTTGGACATACTCTCTTATAGTAAAGGTATTACTGACTATGAAACTAATGCTGTGCGTCTGTAACAAGCTGTTCCACTTTAGGAATACTGATATAATTGAGAAAGAAACCTTTCTTTGTTAAAGACTTTTTCTACCTGGGCCACATGTCTCCAGACTTATTTCATAGTAATTTGTGGTTTTATGTATGTCAGGAGAGATGCTGCGGCCAGCATGCCTGGATTCTGTTACATAAACCGTTGTGAGGTTGCTTACTTTTAAAAATTGTGTTTAAAAAGTTAATTTCTTTTCTCATGTCCTGATAAAGAAGTTTTTAGTAAATCTGATAAATTCGAGTTAAAATATTTTGTCTTTAATGTTTTAAACCTCTTTTCTGAGGGTTAATATGTTCATGTATTTTTGGCTCGCATACGTTCTTCTGAATGTTAAGAAACATGTGCAGCCCTGACTAGTGTGGCTCAGTGGGTCAGTCGCTGGTTCGGTTCCTGGTCAGGCCCCTGTCAGGGTGTGTGAGAGGCAACTGACTGACTGATGTTTCTCCTTCTCTTTCCCTTCCCCTCTCTCTACAAATAAATAAATTTTTAAAAGTCTTAAAAAAAAAGAAATCTGTACTAGAATCTGTAATATGCTTATAATATACTTTTGATGATCATATGGGTTTTCTTTATTAAAAACAGCTAAATAAAAATTTCAGTGAATTATCATGTGTATATGGTAATGTATTCCTCATCATTTAAATGCTTTCGAGAGAGATTCGTGCATTGTTTTCTTCTGAGTTCCTGAGAGTTTATTAAAAAAAATTACAAGCAATTGGTAACAGAGTTGAAGTAACGGATGTGTAAAATAGAAGGGGAAAGTTTTCTTATTTGTTCCTCTCCTACCTTGACGAAAGTTTTACCACTTAAAATTTTCTAATAAAGTCAAGGTCAGTATGTGAGCCCAGGATTGTTCTATCCACCATGGCCTAAGGATTCCTGTCTCATCACAAAACATGTATGTTCCCAAAGGAGAAAATACAGTTTGATTTCATGATGGTAAGTAGTTCTTCAAGGACACTAGCGTCCGGTACTAAAGGATGTTCATTGTTTTAGGGCTGTGAGATGGTGTGGAGGGAAAATGGTGACATCACCGAGTTCCCACTTGTTGGCTGTCCCGAGTGTCTCCAGCTGCCCTCCTGGAGTGTGTAGAGATGTATTTTCTTTGACCTTTCCATTAGTAGGAAGTCTTAGGCTTTAGGATCCAGCAGAAAACTAAAGAAAGCCCAGTTGTTTGTGACCGACTTGAATGTATACCTGCGTAACGTACAGCACGTCTTAGTAAGAGCTGGTGAATGACTGTGGGTAATTAGAGCTCAATTTATTGTTGCACATCCTAATAAGAAAAGCACATCAGAAACACCAAAAATGTGTAAAATTTAGACCTTACTGCACTGTTTTATACCTTGACACTCCTGAATAAGTTATCTTTATCTTTTACCTCTAGGCTTTCCTTCCGTCCATCATTATCCACCTGAGTTTTTTATCTTTATTTTATTGTCACTTGCCCCTCTCATTGTCTCCCTCCGAGGGGAAGACATTTCTGTTGCAGTGCCAGAACCTGCTGCCTGGGACTTTTATCTTGAAGTCTCGATGTTCCTCGAAGTCTATAACAGAAATAGAAAGATCTCTTTTCTCTCACTCCTTATATGTGAGTTTATTATCCGTTAAGGAATGTTGTCATTTAGTGTGGGAGGGGCGGTGCTACACATAGAGGTTTCCTTTGTTCTCCTTTACATACTTAACATATTCATTGCAACTTTTCTCTTAGCTTCAAAGTATGAACTCGAAGAAAACTTAGATGTTTTTGGTTTTGTATGCATCCATTCTGAAATCCCTAGGTTGAAAAGTTTTTAGATGTTTACATGCTATTTTTAAGGGCTATATAAAAATTAGTTCCCTAAATGGCAATTAACCAGATTTTTCTTTTCATCCAGAAAGAGGACTCGTGCGGCTCCAAGTAAGCATCGCCTCCTGCATAGCATATTAATTTTGGTGGCCAGAGGCAGATGAGAATTATTCTGTGTTTAATTTTTTCATTGTGATGAGACAGACCTACAAAAGCTCTGCTCATCTGTGAGAGTGGTTCCTTTTGTTGTTTTAAGTAAAGGAGCAGTGTATTTTTAAATTTAATTGTGGCACTTTGATGATCTGACATTTATTGGCTGCAAGCTAAGCATTTTGGGGTTTTCAAGATTTATAGTGCATCCTGAGCGGTGCTGACCAAAAGAACGATGGAAATATCCTGCATCTCCCTGTCCTAAGTGGTAGTTGCCTGTGGCTGCTGAGCACTGAAGTGTGGCTAGTGAGACTGAGGAATTAAATTTTGAAGTTTCTTTAAAGTTAAAATGTAAATAGTTGCACGTGGTTGGTGGTTATCATATTGGACAGCACAGATCTAGAGAATGTAGCAAATCTCTGCCTAGTATAATGGAATCCTGGGCTCTCAAGGTTCCTTGTTTGTGGTTGGGAAGCTGAGGCCGGTTAAATTTGAAGTGGGTAGTGGATAGTATTGCTGTTAGCCACAGGGAGAAACTCCTTTCACAAAGATGCAGGTTTATCAGAAGTTCGTTAGAAATGAATTTATTTGAGAAGGCAGGTATTCATTCCAAAAATAACTCTAGTATGAATTAATTGAGCAAATGTTTAGAAAATGTTTCCTATGTGTAAAGAACTGTACTAAATGTGAAGGCCAGAGGTGAACGGAGCTTAGGTCATCCCTCAAGGAACTTTCTATTTGAGTCTTCCTTGGGACTCTTTGATAGCCTAAGAGACAAGCTCTGTCCAAGGGGGGTACCTTTTAGAGCACAAAATGCCTACTGGGGGTAGTAGCATCAGGCTGTTAACATCAGCATGTGGCTTCTGTGCTTTGCAGGATGGCTGGGGCTGTTAACAGCACAAGGAGGAACTGTTTACATCTGGAGACACTGAGTTGTGTATCATCTCTGTCATTCAAGATGAACTTGGGGTGAGAGAGAGTTGGGGTGGGGCTGGGATTTCCCAAGGTGTGCACTTCGAGACGCTTTGTTGAGTTCCAGGTGTATTTGAGCACACTGCTCAGTCTTCACCACTTCTGAGAGGTGGACTTTCCCAAGACTCTGGAAAGCTGGAGGTAGAGACCTTGGATACGGACCTCTCCCCCCAAATACTACCCCTCACCTGAGTAAGGAGGAGTCCTTGCTAATGCTGACTTTGGCTCAGCAAGCAGGAGTATCTAATGTATATAAATATTCTGTTAAGCAGAGATTGTTAGGTAATTTGGATTTTTAAAAAGTCGCAATAAGAATTCAGTTTTTTCCAAACTGACAAGACCCCTCCTGATTCAGTTGGCTGTGTTCTTAGTTGGAATCCCAAGGACAACAGAAAAGGCACAGAAAATAGGCTGCATTTTCTCCTGCTCTGTATAGCCACCTTACTTAACCACTGAGTTTTGTGTTTTTTGCTAAGTAAATCATGAACTTGTAGCCCCTTGTCTTCCAACCAAGCCACTAATCAGAGGTCACTTAGCATTGCTTGGAGTCAGAGAACTCAGAGTCTCATTGCCCTGGGCCCTCTTTCTGGCAGTTGAGTGAGTTCGGAGGACCTGGATGATGAAGCTTAGACAGGCGGGGAGCAGTAAGCTGTGGAGTTAGAGAGAGGAGCTGGCCACAGAGGAATTCATGATCTGATCTCATGGTGCACGTGTGAAGGGAGAGGAGCTAGCCTTTTATTCCCTTTGGTTCCCTGGGAGCAGGGCACTGTGTCACATGGACTGTGTCTTGGCAGCCGGGCCTGTCAGGGTCTAGTCACCAGAGTTACCCAGTGCTTGGGGTTGGTTTTTGCCTGTTGTACTGAGACTGAGGGAGGTGGGGGGATGGGTTGGCAGTGTTCACACAAGGTGTCCAGACTCTCATGGCTCAGGAGCTCAGCCATGGATTGTGGCATGCCATGCTCGCCTGCCTCTGTGCCTGGTCCCTGGTCTCTGGCCTTGGGCCACAATGTCAGGCTGACCAGTCTGGTTTGGTACACATAGCCTGGAACAGGATAGGCTTCTGTCTAAGACATTAAGGAAGGGAACTAGCTAGTCCTTCCTGAAATAGCGCTCACAGACTGGCAGAGCACTGGCTGGCACCTGTCGTTTTCACAGGTGAGCTGTGTGGAAATTTTCCAGTGTGTGGCTTACAGGAGTATACAACCATGTTCCCCCAAGCACTGCCAGAACCCAGTGGGGTTTGCAAAGAACGGATCACCTATTAGAATAAAATATCACCTATATGTGAGTAATCTAGGGTACAGATGGTAAACGGTGAGTAAATTTGACTTTCTAAAGATTTGCGATGTCTGTATTACCAAAGATAAAACTGCAAAGATAATTAAAAGACAAACTGGACACCAGGAGA
The DNA here is from genome assembly GCA_007922815.1 of Macrotus californicus. Taxonomy (NCBI): domain Eukaryota; kingdom Metazoa; phylum Chordata; class Mammalia; order Chiroptera; family Phyllostomidae; genus Macrotus; species Macrotus californicus. Next base: position 21,206 of record VMDR010005575.1, read on the forward strand.
AACAGGTCATGTGACTAGATAAAGGATAAATATAGAGAACATAAGGACCCTTCAGCAAAAACAATCAGATAGAATATTCTCCCATTAGGTTGGCAGAAATTAAAAAGATTCAATAATGAGGAAAAATGCGTATACTTGATACATAGTGAGTGTATAAATTGACCACACCTTTTGGGGGGCACTTTGGCAGCATCTATGACAATAAAGTCGCATATCTCCGATTACATAGTTTTGTGTCTAGCAAAATACATACAGGCACACGCTTACCCCAACATTGTTAGAAATGGTGAAAGACTGGCGTAACTAACTACGCAGTGGTACAGCCAGCGTGTGCAATACTGTGCGGTACATGAAAAAAAAATGCGGAGATCTGCATGCAACTGATGTGGCAAACTTTGTGCCAGACACCTTTTTAGTAAGAAAAAGAAATAAAAAATGTTCACATTGCATAAAAAAGAAAAAATTCCTCAAAACTAGATCTGTGTCTTTCTAAATGTATTGCATTTTATAGATTCCATATGATTGTGCATAGGAAATCTCTATATAAAATAAATTAATTTCAATTAGATATATTGTATTTCATAGATTCTAAAACATGTTTTTCACATTTTAACATCTTTGAAATGAGTATATTTAACAATTGGTGACATAGTTTAGTAAACTTTTTTCTTTCTTAGTGAAGCATAAACATAAGTTACAAGGTTTTAGATTTAATGAAAAATGATATGTACAGGTATTGATAAAGGACTCTAAGAAAGCAATGGGGTGGGATTAAGAAAGTGTCAGTAGAGACTTGATTTCATCTATATCATCTGTATTGAAATTTTAACAATGAAATTGCATTCACTTAGTGTGCAGTGAAGTTTATCCATCTGTCTGTCTATCTCAGAGGAGATATAGTTGGCTGGACATCTGTGTAATCTGAACCATTTTTCTACCGCTGCTATTATACTTGATACTCAGCTTTGCCTGAGAACTTTAAGGCCTGGATGACTGAGAGATTGTTCAGCTTCATGAAGAGGTTAAGTAGCTGTGAAGATTCAATGGGAGAGAATTGAGTGCTGAGGTCTAAGAAAAGGGGGAGCAGGGCTTGAGCCCAGGGCCAGTTGCTCCATCAGTTACTCTCAGTGTGAAGAAATTGAATGTCTCAGTCAACAAGGTGGCACCAGGTCAGCCAGGGGTAATTACTGCAGGATTACCTATCCACCAACACAGGGTCCCTGGGGCAAGCCTGGCTGGTGATGTCCCTTCCACTGTTTGGATAAGGGAATTGTATGGCGAGGCAGAAAATAGGTCCAATCAAGTACATTAGCCAATGCCATTAAAAGGAAATGCATTGTCTGGATAGAGAACTTCCCCTAATGGGGAAGAGCCGATGGAGTAAATGGGCTTTTAAATCTGAGGGTTGTAACAGGCAGGTAGGAGATGAGGTTGGAGGCCCCGCGTGCTCTGCTCTGGAGGCCTGGTCCTTGTGTGTAAACAGGGCACAGTGTGGGTGTGTCTCCATTAGTAAGAGTACCTTTTGAAGATAAACATGGAGAGTTCAGTGGTGATGCTATAAAATATAAACAAAGATAACTATCAAAAAGGTACAGAGTGTATCTTATTGTGAGAGGACTGCCAGGTCTGTGGGAGCTAGAGGAAGGAGAGAATGCTCCCTGGGAAATCCAAGAGGAATTCTTGGCTAAGATGTCATTTGGGTGGTAGAATTTGGACCTGTGATTTTTAAGAAGGGGTATGGAAGGAAAGGAAGGATTCACCACTTTGGACAAAGGCACGAAGGACAGTGTGAGGAACTGTGAACAGTGCAGCCATGTAGACAGGCTCGCAGAACAGATACGGAAAAGGAAAGCAGTCGGAAGTATGGCTTAAAACGGTGGGTGGTGGCCAGACCACAAAGGGTTGAGAATGTCAGGGTTAGGTACTGTGATTCGGTAGGCCCATGCGTTCTGTTTAATTGTTTGGTTACAACGTATTTTTGTACCATCACTAGTTTGATTTTTTAAAAAAATTGGTCACTTTAAGTTTATTTTCTAAAGGTTTTATGATATATATTAAAATCTTTTGTTAAGTATATAGAACACAGGTTGGATTGTGGGTTTGTTTTTTTTTGGCATATAAATGTTTGAATTTCAAAATTACCTTTATGCTACAAACTTTGTTTTTACTATATGCCTGCCAACATTTGCAAATAACTACTTCTCTTTCAAAGGAGGTCAGTAGGAGGTCCTGGTATTTATCCCCATGCAATGAATGTAAGGAGCTGAGCCCTGTATGAAGAGGTTAAATTGAACATGAAAGATTTATTGAGTAAGATTAGTGGGAGGTGAAAATGGGTGAATTGTTTAGGGAAAGCTGTGCCTTGTTGTGTTTGCTACGGTAGGCTTGGAACAGCTTTTCTTGTCCTGGCAGTCCCTGACAGCCTTGCTTTTAAACCTGGCCACCTTTCCATTGCCAGCTCAACCTCAGTGTCAGCTGGTGCTGCTGCTCCAGTGCTGCCTTTGGCTGGAAGCCTGCCTTCAACTTCTGGGTTCTGGTTTGGCCGCCCAGGTGCCTTGCTGAGCTGAGCTGACCTTAGGAGTTTGTAGTGTGGAGGGTCAGTTTGGGATAGGGAAATGTAGCAGTTCTTGTCTTTTCTCTCGTGATGTAACTCACCAGATCCTCGTGTTTTTTCCTAAATAGTAGAAGGCTTTGCACTAAAATGGTGATTCATCTGTGTCTGTGATGCTTGAAGAAATAATAATTTCACTCCTGTTACAATATGTATTATTTATTATTTTAGTAAGTGGGTTTTTGAACAAGTAACAATTTATAGATTTAAACATGACAATTAACATGATTTGACATAAAAAATTAAATAGTCGCCTGGCGTGATTGTCATCAGCATTGCATTAATGACTTTAGCCCTTCTGGGAGCTTTCATTTTTCTCTTGCTGACTCTGACTGATGATGGCAGATTGTAGTGGTGATAGGCTTTTATAAATTATTTTTTGTCGGGACGACACCGACATGCAGTGTGGACTGGCAGAAATAACATTGTTTGTCACTGTCAGTGTTGTTGTGACCCAGATGCTGAGTCCGTAAAGATGAGAGGGAGTGTCTGTCAGTGGACATTTGCTGTTCGGTGTAGGTTGTCTGCTGGTGGGCAGTGGTAGAGCCTGCCTTCTGCTTGAAAGCCGGGACAGGTCAAATGGGCATTTCCCACTCGTGCCTCCCAGGGTTGCGCTCACTACTGAGCTCAGCTTGCTGATTGCTTTTACCCGGGAATCTGAGTCTGGAGAGGGACAGTTAGTAGTGGCAGCAGAGTTACTGAAACTACCAAGATTTGCTTCCTGGACTGCTCTGGTTGTGGACATCAGTATTAATGAGGCGGGCTTAGCCTTTACTTCTGTGCATTTGGCACTGACACCCCAACCATCTTTTGTGCACATATCCAGAACTCCAGCATTGGGTGACATGTGCTTCGGGCTATGGTATGGTGATGCTGCCTGCCAGCCAGCCGTTTGGGCTCAGACGTCCTTTCCTGTGCAACAGGGCTTATTTGCACAGTTATTTAAATGTCTAATGGAATTGAATTTCAAGTTGTCCTCGGAGGAATTTTAGACTTCGTGGTGGTCGCTTAGACACCTGACAACAGAGCACCTCAGTTTGATGTAGTCATTATTTTATCCTATTACTGTACAAATATATAAACTAGGTTAAATGGGAGTTTTCCTGTTGTCTGAAATTTTGACCAACATCCCAAAGCTGTAGCCAGTAGGTGGTAAGTACTCACACACTCTGAAGAAAGGTTGAAGAAGCTCCATTGTAGGGCTTGTCTCAAGAGATGGCCAAATGGGTCTGCCAACTGTTGCATCTTCCACCCTATAACCCAACTGTGCCATGAAAACTAGAAGTGGATTCCATGCAAGGAACTCATAGGAATAGAGTGCTCTTCCCTTCCTTTATCCCCGCCGCCCTACATAGTCATTTGCGAAAGGCTCCCAGAGAATGACACAGAGATTAGAGTTGACTGCAAGAGAGGAGAAGGGTATCTTTTTGAACCGCAGGCACCAGCCAGGTGATGCTCTGTGTCGCTTCTGGAGTTTGGAGACGTCTGTGCATACAGAAACTGGTATCTTCCCCTCACCTGACAGCATGAGAGCATGTGGCTGGAGCTGGGAGTGGGAGTTGGGGGGAGGGGTGTTGTGTGAGTTGACATTTCCTGCCGGCCAGCAGGTCTGCCCGAGGGCAGCAGCTATGAATCATCTTGAAAGACTTTCCCTGTCTCCCAAGACTGGCAGCCAGGTGTAGGAAAGAGGCTATAGGTGAACCACGGGCAGGAGCAGATAGGAGGCTGTGAGAGATGAGCCAAAGGGCCCTCAGTGGCAGCAGCAGGCAGCTTGGAGGTCCCAGTGAAATGGACTCAACAGAAAGAACCAGCTATTGGACTCCTGCAGTTGACACATGTTTTACAGACCAGAGGACTATAGACAAATGGATAGACTTTTCTGTTTTCTTTTCCTCACGTTTGCCTCTTTTTATGCTCTGGCCCCTTGCCCTTTCCTCACTGTTGAGCTCAGGGGAAGAGTTTTATATTGGATGAAATTAGTTTTGATTTGGACTTTTTTAATACCTGAGAGTTTGGCTTTATTTATTTAGATAATGATTTCTTTTTTAAACTCTAGCTACTTATCAGTAGTTCTAAGTTTCTGAGCCTTGAAGTATCTGAGTGACACAGTCCTCTTAGCACCAGTAGACTAGAACTCGGTTTTATAACTTAGGGCAGTTTCACTTATTTTGTACCCTGCAGATTTCAAATGTACAATTTGCCAGCACTTACTGTGTCTTCTCAGAAGCTGAAATTTTACTATAAGCTAAACATTGTAAATTCGCTAACTCAGTACACAGCTAATACAGGATGTGTCTCCATCCGGCATTAGGGACCCCTTATGGCTTAGCCTGAGACTTTGCAACCTTTAATTGTAACTTTTTGGTTTTATTGTTACTGGTGTATTTGTTTGCTTATATTTATTTACTGTGGTTAAAAACAACAGAATTTACCATCTTCACCACTGTTGAAGTATAAAGCACACCACGTGTTAAAATGTACAGTACGGCAGTATTAACACATTGCATACCGCATAGAAATCTCTAAGACATACGCCAGGGACCGCACGTTTTTGGGCAAACTGCACGTTATTTAAATCATCATAACTACAGATCGTCTCCAGAATTGTCAAAACAGTCATCCGCATCTTCGATCTCACTAGGAATATCTGATAAATTATCGTTAAATACTTCCAAAAGTGTATCAGTTTCGTTGGTTTTCTTCCTTTTTCTGAGAGGGGGCATTTCAAAAAGCACCAGGAACTTGAAGACGAAGACTATTCGAATGACCAAAATACAATGTAACTGCAATGCTTTATGGGTTCGTGCAATTATGTAGTTTTTCATAGATTGACCTGCACAGTTTCCACCAATGAGATCGTTTCATTCGATGTGGACAAGACAGTGTGTTGACATCTAAGGTCCATAACAGATGGCGCGTGAAAAACGAGAAAACTCGTGAGCGGTCCTTAACAGATGGCGCACGAAACACGCGCAAACTCGTGAGTGGTATGCAATGTGTTAATTCTGTACGTTTTTGTTTCCTCTCCTCTCTCCCCCATCCCCCAAATTCCTAGCGACCACCATTCTACTCTCGGTTTCTAAGTGTTTGATTACTTTATAGATAGCTCATATTAAGTGGAATCATGCAATATAAGTATTTTTGTGACTGGCTTATTTCACTTAGCATAATATCCTCAAGGTTTATCCATATGGTAGCATATGGCAGGGCTCCTTGTTCCTTTCGAGGCTGAGTAATATTCCATTGTATGTATATACCACATTTTCTTTACTCATTTTTATCTATTGATGGGCAGTTGGGCTGCTTCTGCCTCTTATAAAGAAGGGTGTGCAAATATCTTTTTGAGTTCCTGCTTTCAGTTCTTTTAGATACATTCCCAGACATGAAATTGCTGGATAATATGGTCATTCTATTTTTAAATTACCGAGGTTCCTCCATACTGTTTTCTATAGTGGCTGCTCCATTTTTTATTCCCACCATCAGTGTGCAAGGGTTCTGATTTCTCCACATCCTCACCAACTTGTTATTTTCTGTTCTTTTGACAGTGGCCATCCTGATGGGTGATTTCTCATTATTGTTTTGATTCGCGTTCCTCTTAAGATTAGTGATGTTGACCTTCTTTTCATATGCCTGTTGGCCATTTGTATATCTTAGAGGGAATAACCATTCAAGTCCTTTGCCCATTTTTCAGTTGGGTGTTTTGTTGTTGTTTAGTTGTAGCAGTTCTTTATATATTCTGGCTATAACCCCTTATCAGATATGTGGTTTGAAAATATTTTCTCCCATTCGTAGGTTGCCTTTGCACTTGTTTTTTAATCATATTTTTACAGTTAAAACATGAATTGTAATTATCAAATATTTGGAATACTGAAAAGTCTAGGAAATAATATGGCAGATTGTGATTAGGTCTACGGGATCTTCCCAGTGAGCCCTGTTGCACCAGGCGTAAAGCTTGAACTAATTCCCGTAGCTGACTGCAACATTCTTCTGCAGTCTGGCTCCCATCGTCCTGTCCAGCTGTAGGTGCCCATCGTCATTCCCGCTTGTCCTCCCCTGCTTTTCCCCCCGTACGGAGATTCCCTACAAATGTTTCGTTTCATCCCCTTGAACCCTTTCACACACTGTTGGGTTTTGTTTTGTTTTTTACCTGGAATATGGAATGCCTTCGTTTCCCGTGTTTTTCAGGCTCCTTCTCCTTCTCCTTTAAGACTCAGCTCAGATGTGAAGATTTTCCAGTCCACCAGCAGTTTCTCCCACAACTTCTTTCTTCCAGGCCAGGCTGGACCTCTTCTCGGAGGTGTTGTGAGGGTTGTCACAGCCCAGTTCTGCTCCACCGTAAGCTTCTGGAGCACTCAGCATGGCCTTTTCTTTTTATTCCTTCGCTCTGTGGACCTACCACAATATCTGGCCCATAGTGTTTGTCTGCTGTAATGATTATGGGTAGAAAGAAAGAGCAAGTGCCTTTTTAGAAGTAACTTTTTTAAACCAGTTGTGCTTCTAATATTCTTTCTCTTCTAATTTTATCTGGTAAGATTTTTGGCAGCTAATTGTAGATTTTATGAACTTACTTTGGGTTGCCTTTGTCTTCTGTTATAAAAGCAATAATTAGAGGAAATGATCCTTTTGAGAGGTTGCTTAATGAATTCTGCTTCTTTTAAATGTATTGCTTTAAATCTTATTTCAAGTAAACTGTACTAATGCCCAAATTATTTCACTGTAGATCGGTATTGAACCAGAGTATTATGATGATTAATTTCCTTTTGTTGAATTCCTTAATAGTCTTTGGTGGTGGTTGGTGGGGGTGGGGGGCTCAACGATCAAAAAAGAATTTATTGACTTTACATTTAGTGTTGTTTACTTAATTATATTGTTCAAGTGTGAATTTGTATGTAGTATAAGATTGTGCAGTATTGGAATTCTATTTTCTGTTAAATTGCTTTGTGTTTTATTAACTACTGGTGTTCAAATTTAATGGTTTAGGATTTCGAAAGCCTTTTTCACAAGTATTCAAATGCTTTCATTGTAATCCTGCAGCCTAACCTTCTGGTTTTACTGCACCTTTTCCACCCTAGAAACAAGCCCAGGCACAGACACACACCGCAGCACGCACCCCAGCAGGCCCTTCCTTCCTTTTCCCCTGCCCTGTACCCCCATGTGACATAAAATGTCTGTCCCCCACATAATCTGATGTGTGCCTGGGGCGCGACACCTATACCAGCTCCCCTTCTCCCTGGAGGGTCCCAGAGGCGGGACTCTTACTACTTAGTCCCACTAGGTTGGTTGGTTACTTTTACTTGTGTGAATCCTTGTGGGCAGGGGAAATCCAGTAGTAAGTCATGACTACCTGGAGACTTCTGTTTTCTCTGACCTCCTAACAAGGCGTGTGCTTGCATCCTACAGAATGTAAAAGAGGGCTAGCATCTGTTTTGTGTCTTAGTGATCTTCCTGCAAAATGGACTAGATTTTTAAGTGGGTTCAGCTTGCATCATGATTTAAATCACAAGTCAGGAAGTTTTGGCTTTTCTATTAAAAAATCCTATTAAAAATTTAAATGTATTCATCACAGTTTACATTTAGTAAATGAACACTACGAACCTATAAGCAGGGATCTGTGTTGCTGTTTTGACACTGAAAATTGCAAATTTGGGGCTATTTTGTTTTTTAGAACTTGGAGGCTCCATAGGAAAGGCACTGTAATTCAGTTGCAAGTATTTGTGCCGTGTTAAGTTAGGATTTTAATTGTACCAAGCCTGGCAGAATTTAACATTGTTTTGCTCAACAAAACACAATAACCCGTTATGTATGTTTGCTGGACAGCAATATAAAATGCCTATTATAGAATTTTTATCTTTCAACAACGTGAAATGCATTTGTAAAAAAGGCAAAATCACCTAGAGTGTTTCCTTATGCATTAGGGTGTGTAGCGTCCATGTCCTTCAGTCACTGCAGGCAGGGTCGTGGTAGGGAGACAGTGGGCTGTGGGCTGGCCTGCTTCTTGTACCTGCCCTGTGGCTTTGTGGAAATTAGGTTGAACTCTTTTGAACTTTGTTTTCTCATTTATAAAACTGGAAGATTGAGAACATGTTTGTACATAGCACATGATACTCACTAATTTATTTTCTCTGGACAGTAATTTTTATTTGTGTTTTGCTTTCAGATGATGCTATTTTTTTAAAACTTCATCTCATTGGGTCTTTACTACCCACTCAAATGGTGGGTAAGGCAGGCATTACTCTTGTTGTGCAGCTAAGAAAACAATTTGAGAGAACTTATGCCTTGTCTGTTTTACCTTCACATGGCCGGTGAGTGACAGAGCAGAAACCTCCCCCACGGTCTCGTGGCTCCATGTCTCATGGCTGTCTTACTGAAATACTGTTTAATGTTGCACTATGGCAGAGAAAAGAAGTGTAAAACAGTTTTCTGCTTTGGGTCAACTTTATTTTCCAATATAATTGTATCTTTGGGGAAACAAATGAATCTTTGATTTGTCACATCTGAAGTCATTCCTTTATATGTAGTCAGTTAGCCTCAAGAAGGAAAATGTTTTCATGTATTCATGGAAGCAACTGCTGTTTCTATGAAAAGTTAGAATATATTGCTGTCCTAAATGGGTTTTAATAGCTCTATAATCCAACAAATGATTCTTGAATAATTTTTCCTTAGCCTGGATATGTAAGTTTGATTGTGATGGTTTTATCGCTCAGTACTACACATGTAACCACACTTCTTTGGGTGTGAAATTGACCTCTACTCTGAGTAAGTAATCTTCTCTTCTTGAGCGTAGACCTGATTATATGAGTTATGTCAATATCACAATGAACAGATTCCACAAGTATTTGTGATCAAATACTGCAAAGCTAGAATTTATCATCCTTATTCTAGTGTATTTACTAATTTAAAATATCTTAGATTTAAGCAGCCTTTATATCCTTTTTAATATATAGCAACAAGAGATTTAAAACTTTGACTCAGTTATACATATGAAACAGTAAGAAACCAGTGGAAGATAAAATCTGTAAATAATGGAGAAGTTGAAGTTCTGTAGAACTTCAGAAACAAGACATCAATAGGATCCTTCGAGGAAGTGTGAGTTTAGCTGCCCCTTACATTATCTTATTGCTAATATCTAACCACAGATAAGTCTGACATTAACTAATGTTAATATTATCTAAAGATGCATAATGTTTAAGACAAAGTAGAGGTGGATTAGGCGCAGTTGGCTGCACTTGCTCAGAGGATGTGGTCAGGGCTGTTTCTCTGCATCCTGAGCTCTGTTCCTTCTGTATGTGGCGTATGAGCTTGTTTGAGATATTGGCTTGCTCCTTGGGAATGGGAAGATTGCTGCCTGTATATCCTGCCAGGGGAGCAATTCCACCCCCCTGAGAATTTTTACTGCTAACAGGTTCATACAGACGGCCTGTCTGAGGCATGTGCCTAGCCCATAGACCAGCCACTGTCAGCAGAGGCCTGGGAGCTATGGTTTGGAGGATGTGCCCATCATTTGGCTAGGGGACAATGGCACTGTTATTGACAGTTCTCCAGGACCAGGGGTGGAAGTGGGGATCCCCAGAAGAAAGGGGGTGATGTACTAGAAGAAGAGATGAAATGTACACAGCAGCCACCAATAATAGCTATTACAGCTCACAACATAGGTAGTATTGGGTTGGCCAAAAAATCAGTTTAGTAAAATAAAACACACATTTTTCATTTTCACCTGTAACTTTATTGATGTGGATATTTTGAGTATGTCGGCTCTCTCCCATGTGGTATAATGTTGATTGTTCTCAATTAATGTCTCGATTTGTTTGCTGTCAACTCAACTGGTCTACCCACAGTGGAGCATTGTCCCACGAGAAATCTCTCGCACAAAATTTCTCAAACTGCTTTTGACACGTTCAGTCCGTCACAGCACCATCTCCAAATACTGCACAAATCTTTTTTGTGTTTCAATTGTGTTTTTACCTTTCTTGAAATAATGAAGCTTATTTTCTTCTATCTTCAGTATAAAATGACTACACAAAAATTCACCAATTTTGACAGGGTTTCTTATTGCACACTGATATGACAGCTGTCACAATACAGTCTAACAAAATTGTTTTGAATGAAGTTAAAGACAACTAGCCACTGCTAGAGCCATCCTATGGAAAAAAACAAATGAACTTTTTAGCCAACCCAATACTACAAAACAGTTTTAAAATTGTTTGCTGGGCTCAGGTATAGGGGCGTTAAAAACAGAGAAGTACTCTTAAGTACTTCTAGATTGTCCAGGTATCATTCCCTGGTAGAGGAGTTTTTAAAATACCAAATCTTCAACTGCCCTTTTCCCTAACATACCATGCAAGTGTGTTACTCTGAGTGTCCCAAGTGTTTGTGCTTTGAAATACTTATATATGCCTTTATATCTGTGCTTTTGTTAGTTAAAAAATGCAATCACTGTGGCCATGGATTTGGATGTGACAACCCTCTGTTTTATAAACTAATTACTGTTGAATCAAAATTTTTGCTCAACATGTGCTATCAAGTTACCTATCAAAGCCGGCTGAATGAATGATTAAAAGGTTCAGATCAAAAGCAGCTGACTGAACTTCATGGAGGTTTTCATCCTTTAAAATGTGTCTGTGTCTAACTGATTATGTCCCACATTTTGTAAAGAAATATTGACGACCTGTAAAGTATGCAGTGACCTCACTTCTGGCTGTGTGGGCAGGTTTCACCGCACGCCTCTGAAGCATGGGTATTCCTGTGACCTTTGAGGCACGATGTGTATATAGTGTATTAATGAGCTGGTTGAAGTGATGTACAGTAATTTCATCCTTGGGTAAAAACAGATGTGAAAGATTCTGTTTTAATATTTAATCAGCCTCCAAGCCTCCGTTGGCTTGTTTAAGTTGACCCTATAGCATTATACCCAGAAACACTTTGAATGAAACTCTGAGGGCTTGACCTTGTTCAGACTGTTGTAATTGAATAAGGCCTACTATCTTGGTGGAGATAGCGTGTAATCGGCAAGTCCTTCTCTGGCTAGGGTTGTTCTGTCTGTGAATGCTAGGGGTAGGAGACTCTGAGATTCCCAGACTCCCCCCAGCTTAGGGGAGCAACTGGATTCGAAGAAGTAAAGAAGGAAAAATTAAGTTAAGAAATCCACCTTTGAGAAGATCTTTAAAAACTTGTGTTTTTGTTTTAATATTTTAGCCTTATGAAAGTAGTGCTTTTAATATAATTTTACTTGGGCTCATTTTTTTGTTGAATGAAAAATCATGTACTAAAAAGGGGAGGCTGGGAAATTCTCAGAAATTAGAGGAGCCCTAGGAGGTGCTGGCTTTGGCTCTGTCTGTCTGTCTGTTTATCCCTTTGTCCATCCTCCTGCTGCCCACCAACCAGTCCGTCAGCTCGTCCTCCCGTCTGCTCCTCCACTTTGCTCTCCTCCCCTCTGGCCCATCTGTCCCTGCTCGCTCTGTGTCTGCACTCCCCAGGGGCTTCCTCGCTCTCCATTCCATGTCCTTTCCTCCCCATAGCTGCTGTGTCCTGATCACGTCTGTTCTCTCGTGCCATCAGTTTGAATGGCCCTTACTAGTTTAATCTTTCTTGTTTCTGCTGGTAACAAGTTTGTTTTCTCATTCAGATTCTACATAGCAGCGTCTCCACTAATGTTTTTCTGTGCCATGTCAACTTGCCTGTGTTTTCTTGAGCAAGGGGCTGTGCACAGAACAGGTTTTGGCTCGAAGGAAAGGTGGGTTGAACCCAATACCATGACTTTCCAAATACGTATATACACACACATACAGAGTCCAGCAGAAGTAAGGCCTGCTTAAGTGTGGTCGGTAGGGTAATAATGTGGGTGTAATAATTTGTAGTTTTAATTTGAACATTTCACCTAAAATGTCATATGGTATGCTTAAGTGTGATATTATTATGGTACAGAATTACATGCTTATGATTTTGTAATACAGGATTTTATAATAAGACAGGGACGTTATTTGTGCTGGACCCTCTATGTATGCACACGTGTGTATATATAAATATATGTGTAAATACATATATTTATATATAATTATTTTTCTGGTTATAAAAGTGCTACGTGCTTATTGGGAAAAAATGAGAAATTTAAAAATTTAATAAAAAATGCAATTAAAATCTCCTGCAATTCCACTATTCAAATAACTAAACCACTTGGGTATATTTCATCTTATATTTTTTCTTGTTTACACGTAAAAATTATATATACATGAAACACCTCCAAAATTTAAAATCATATTGGTAATATTTTAAATATCTTCATACCTACTTTTCACTAGTGACATTTATAGGAATACTCTGGCTTTGAGACTTGTATTAAAAGCTGTGCAGTTTGGTGTGAATATTTTATTAATTCTTGGCCTTCTGACTGATATTAAGTATGGCGTCATCACTCATTTTATATTATCTTCTCTTTGACTTGCACTATTTATCAGTCCCTGCGAGAGGAGTTAACCTGCATATAGTTCCATCTTTCACAGTGCTTAACACAATGTCTCATACTAAGGACATATCCAGTAAATATTTGGTCTGTGCTTTTTGCTTAATTTTTGTAAAACTTAATTTTTACGTCCTCAAAATGCATTGATGAGGTTCCAGCTCAGAAGAAATAAAAAGTAACAATATGTAGCTGTAGGGATCTGGAAAGGAGTCAGGAAACACTGTGATTGCTTTAAAATTAAAGGGAGTTTTGACAGTCCATGTGGTCTATGAGGCTGTCTCCTGTAGGCTGTTGAAGCTGGCTGGTTCTTTTCTCTCAGGAGCCCTCCCAGGGTAGCCCTCATTATCTTGTCAGTGTCCATTGTGGTAGGCAGAACTCCAAGAATGGCACCCGATATGTCCTTGCCCCTTGAATTACCTCCCTCTCCTTTGAACATGGGCGGAACCGTGAATGGTTCAGACAGCACTCATTCCCATCATGATGTTACCTTATATGGCAAAAGGGAGAGTGTCCAGGTGGGCTGATCTAATCACCCCAGCTCATTAAAAGTGATTTTTTTCTGGCTAGTGGGAAGAAGGTGAGATTCAAAGTATAAGTAGAATTCAATTCAATGTATCGTTGCTGGCTTTGAAGATGGAGGGGGGACCATGGGCCAAGGAATGTAGGTAGCTTCTAGAAGCTGAATGTAGCTCCCAGCTGACAACCAGCAAAGAAATGGGGACCTCAGTTCTACAACCACTAGGCACTGAATTCGGCCAAAAATCTAAATGAGCTTGGAAGTAGATTCTTTCCAAGAACCTTCATGTAAGAGCCCATCCTGGCCAACACTTTGATTTTGGCTCTCTGAGACTTTAAACAGGCCCTAGTCGAGTCTGCTTGGACTGCTGACCTACAGAACTGTGAGCCAATAAGTGGGCGTATTTTCAGCCGCTGTGGCAACAGAAAACTAATACAATCGAGGATTTGGCCTATTCTTAACTTCATCAAATTTTATCCTGATTTTCTCTGGATACCAAGGGCAGAGCTCTCTCAAACAGACAGACTCATATTAGCCTAGCTAAAGAAACTGATACATGAAATCAAGGGACCAGTATACTTACTTGTTTTTTTGCCTGAGAAGTACCATATTTTGCCATGTATAATGTGCACTTTTTTGTTCAAATTTTTGAGGGAAGAATTAGGGTGTGCATTATACATGGGTGGTATGTGAAATACCTTGTATCTGTTCATCTATGTTTTGTAATTATTACATAAAGTTTCTCGTGCCATAAGATGTTCAAAAACAAATGCTAAAATTCCTTTATAATACAAAAATAAGTATTTAACTATAAATAAATAAATAAATAACTGAATTAAAAAATTAAAACAAAAGCTATTTCCCCCTGAAAGTTTGGGCCAAAAACGTGGGTGCGCACTATACACAGAAGGGTATTATATATGGCAAAGTACAGTAAATTATCCCAGGGACTGAGATGATCAGTTTGAATGGCCAGTATATTTTCTCCCTAAAGGCAGACCAATGTAGAAAGCCAAGCTCATATTAGTGAGCGTGGCATCTGAACAAAAAGAATTAGATGTTTACAATATCTCTGTCTCGTAACAGGAACGGCCTTCCCTATGTCCTGGACAGTGTTTAGATTGGGCATTTGACAACTTGTCTGGAGACTCACTGCATTAGTTTTCAATTTAACAGTTTAAAACAATGCATTTATTATTCACAGTTGCTGTGGGTCAGCAGTCCAGGCTGGGACTGGTGGATAAGTGGGGTCCTGTGCTTGCGATCTTACCAGGCTGTAATCAAGATGTTGGCTGGGGCTGCGATCTCATCTGAGGCTTGTGCTGCTTTGCCGAACTCACTGGCTGTGGACAGAGTTCAATTCCTTGTTGAGGGGCTGAGGCCCTCTGCTTCTAGAGATGGACCTGTGACAAGGCCCTCTGAACAGGGTAGCTCTTTACTTCTTCAAGGTCAGTTTGAGAATCTGTTATACATTTTGCATCTTTCCAATCTCTGATTCTTTCAAAAGACTCAATCTGATTAAGTCAGGCTCACTCTGGATGATCTCTCTTTAATGGGCTCAAAATCAGTGGATTCGGAAACTTATTTGCATTAGCAATACCTCCCCACCTTTGTCATGTAACATCACCTAATAATCAGGGGGGTGAAATTCCATGCTCTAGGTCCTGCCCACAGTCGGAGGGAGGAAATTACACAGGAGGTGTATACAAGACTTGGGGGCCATCTCACCTTAGTCCCTGTGTTCACTGCTGACCTTGCTCTCTGATACCCTTCTTTAGCTGTGTTAGTATTTCCAGCATTTGGGTGTCCAGGCTTGGAAGCTATTTTGCATCTCTATAGTGACTACACAGTCTACTCACATTTGGTATGTATTAATTTTAAAGTTTCCATTTTGAAGGCAATTTTATTTTTCTCATCTTTCCCCCTTTAGTAGTTGGGGGATGGGATCGGGGGGAGTGTCTTCCCTGTAGTTTCCAAGGTCCTGACAGCAGTGGCCTCTGTAGTTTTATGGCCTAAAGATTTTAGATTATTAGAGAAATTCTACCCTCACTGAACTTTTGAGGATTGTTACTGAACACTCTACCTAATAGATGGAGAAGGGAAGAGGAAATGAGTTACTCACAGTTCATTTATTAACCATTGAAGAAATGCCAGTTGTTTCTTATTTATCTCCTGCATTCTCTCAATATGACTTCCAGTAAAAGGTATATAGCCTGAAGTTAAAGCAATTAAGAAAAAATCTTCTGTTACAGGGATTTTGACGGTACATAAACATGCATGCCCTTGCTATTAAAATGAAGGCTAAGGAGTCCAGAATGTTTTTGTAGGGCAGACTTTTACCCTTGCCTGGGTGTTGTAAGAGATCATTGCCTCAGGCCACAGTGGCCAGGGATGTGGCTGAGTTAACTTGCCTCGCTCTCTAGGGAAACTGTCAAGAAATAGGCAATGAATGAATAGGTAAAAAGTGTTCTGTGAGCTATAGGCAGTCAGTTGGTGATTGACTGATGGAAAAGGTAGGAGGTAGGCTAATGGAAGATGACATTCAAACTCCACTGTTGACTCTCTGAGCTGAGCTGAACTGGGGATTTCTGCTGTCTTCTGCTCATTTTCCCTGAGTAGTAGCAGCTTTTAGGTTAAACATGCATGCCTGGGAATCAGGCTGCCTGGGGTAAATCTTCATTCTGCCATTTACCTCAGTCTCGTAAGCACCTCTTTTCCTGTCTGTAAAATGAGGGTTAAAAGAGAGTCTCTGTAAAGCACTTAATGCGATGCTGAGCACTAGTGCTAGTGGTGGACCAGGGAGAGGTGGCTGTGATGGGAGCCATCAGCCTCAGCAGGAGGACTTAGAATTGGTTAGAATTGCCAGTGCAAAGGGATAATAAAAAGCAGACTGACTTTTAGTCGGTTTATTACTGTTTTTAAATTCTCTACAAACAAGTACCCCCTTATTGCCTGCACCCTGGGTAGACCACTCCTTCCACCCACCCCTTGAAATGCCACTGCCTTGCACATAAGCACTCAAAAACATATGCTGTTATTGCTCTTCTCACGTTTGAGGTGAGGTGCATGTTTTCGTTGGAGAGGAAATAATAGGTAAACCTTGTCTAATAACATTTGTGATAAAGTGTGTAGAAGAAATTGGTGTAATAAAAATAATGAGACATGTTTAGTATGGTTTATAAACCATTAAGAGTAAAATGTAGCAAGATCTGACCTAAAAAATAGAAAAATGAAGCAAAACTGATTGTTAAAAATGTTTTTGCTTTTTTTTGCCTAGATCCTAAACATGGTGATATTTCAAACGAATACATGAACATATGAAATATTTCCTTCACTTACTTCTCAGTCATCCATTTTGTCTGTAACTACATTTAAAAAACTGTAGTGAACAAATTTACAGTGTAAATCTGAGCTGGGAAATCAAGATGATTCCCAGCCTTGGCCTCAGCCCACTTTCCCTGACTCATCACCCAGACTGTCTCTTCCAGCTGAATTTATTGTCTCCTGCTCCTGCTGGGCTTCTTGAGCTTCGGCCCCTGGAGTGCTCTCCGCTCTGCCTGTCCCAAACTAGCCATCCCAAACCTGTCTGATCACAGTTGTGCTGTTTAAATCCCTCTAGCTCAGTGATGCCTTCCATTCCAGACCCACTTACTGCATTTCCATGCGTTAAATTCTCCTTTACGTTTACAGCACTTCCATTTCGGGCCCACAATTCCTCCTGCCTGCAGAGGTTGGTTGGGCTGTTACTCTGATAAAGGCAGGATGATCTCAAGATTCTGCAGAGGGTGGACTGAAAGTGGCAGAAATGGTCATTCTCTTGCCTCTGAATGTCTCTTGTCCCCTTCTCTTTGGGGGATATATTTCTTTCACATCTACCTGCATTATTTACTCTGATTACAGACAGCATCAAGCCCACCAGAGTTTGCGTAGACTGCGTGGGCGTAGGGCTGGAGGAGGAGGGGTTCTAACTTCTGATAGATTTTTCTAGTAAATGGTCATTCAGACGCGTAACTCCTGTATCATGAGTCTATTCATGCAAAAAGTTTGGCCGTGTGTCTGGTATTTAGCTCTCTGCCTGTAGTGAAGAAAGGCTATTTATTATGTGAGCCCTTCGCTTTCTCCCATTTCTCTTGAACGGCAGTTGTAACAGCGGTGAATGCGATGTATAAGAGGGGCAGCCATAGCCAGTTTTAGGCTTTCTAAGTTCCAAGAACAAAGGAGGCTATGATATACTGTCCTTTTTTTATACACATATTGGGACACTTGCCTTCATTTCTTATTTTGTGGTGGTGCCTGATTACAGTCAAGTTCATTAATGACCCATGTGATTTAGTGTTCTACCTCATATCCGTGTCTCTGTGATGGAGCAGAGTGATCTTGTCACGTTGTGCCAGCCTGGCAGGACTCTCTAACATGGTTCCCCAACATCAGCCCCAGGGGAGCTAGCAGCTGGAGCAGCTGTCTGCTTTTGACAGCAGAGTGTACTCGTTACTATTGATTGGGTTGTTCAGTCAAGTGGGGAATAAAAAGGGTCTAACCGTAAATGGTAGTTACATGATAATCCTGGGGATAAATAAGTATCATGTGAAGTATTACTTGAATTTGGGTGTGAAGAGAGGGAAAGGGATAGGCGAGTAATTGGAGGGAGACATTTGGTGTAACAAGCTATTCAGTGTAGTTATTTTGTGTGCTAGGGAACTCTGCAGATGGTTTTTGTTAGGGAAATCTGAAGTTAAGCCTCCCCCTGGTAAACTTTGAAATAGATTTTTAAATATTCTCATAAATGTTCATTGCTTCTAGAATTCACAAGGATTGAATTAGACTTGGATCTTGCTAAAGAAGTGCATTACCTGACGTTAGTCAGGCAACAACTTGTATTTTAGAGATTTGCCCTTTGCAGAGAGAGCACAAAGGTGAAAGAAAACCTGTATGCCCAAGGCCCGCTAATAGATCTGCTTCCACAGACATGAAGCAACGTGACCTGCAGGAATGACTTAGGGCTTCCCCCGCAGAGAGCTGTACCCAGTACCTGCATCTCCTGCTTATCCAGTTTTCTTGGGGGAGTACAGTGGACCTGTCCATAAGCCAAGCAAGAGCTTTAACTGTTCTTTATTTAGCAAGTCCATAGCATTTTCTTCATATAATGTTCACTGTGCTTTCTTATATTTAGTTAGCCCAGAAATTAAGTCTTGTGACAGAAAACAGATGCTCTTCTTACAAAAAATGAAAAATTAAATACAATCATATTTTTAATTTGAATGAATTCTTTTTAAATTGAAGAATTATTCTGTGGGTAGCTTTCAACATAATTTTCTCAATATTAGATGCTTAGAACTAATTTGGATTTAGTTAATTTCATATTTATCATTTAATTCTTATTTACTGCAAAGGTTAAAGTAATTTATTTCTTCTGGAAATTTTTGGATCTTATGAGTAAGGGACTTGAGCCAGCTGCTTGAAAATTTTGCCAGCTTTGGCTAAAGAAATTAGGAATTTCTTTAATAATGAACCATCTTTTTAAATTCAACAATTTAAAAGGCCTGCATAGTTAGTTAGGTTATGATTCCAGTGTACACTCACTGCAAATTGAATTTTTCTGTTGACACATTATACTTTGTTTTCAAAGTCTAGTTTATTACAGTTTCCCTAAAAGCAAGGGAAACATCTTTAAAAATACAGCTTTTCATTAAAATGTTCCTAGCTTGGCAAAAGTAGGAACAATCATAATGAGAAACTATTATTATATGTGATCTATGGGAAGAGTTGTTTAAAGCCTCCATGCAAGTCTCTACGTGCTTTTGAGGATCATGCTACAGGCTGACAGACATATTCCACCCATCCCAGTGCACAGTCCAGCATTTTGAATTTTCCTCGCTTCCTGGAATGTGCCATGCTCCGTGTACTTTCAGATCTTCCTTCACATGGTACCTCACCTGCCAAGGGTCCCACACTGTACCTCCTCTCCCTTTGTCTAGCTTACTCTCTCCTTCATCCTTTCGATTTCAGTTTCAACGAAAGTAGACTCTGGGAGGCCTTCCCTGACTACTATGTTTTGAGCTTCCTTCCATTGCCTCCTGTTTTTCACTAAAATAACATCATCACATTTATTAGTATTATCTCAGTGGAAAACCCAATAAGGCAGGAACTGTATCTTTCTATATCCCCAGCATTACGACAGTGCCTGACACATTCAGTTGCAGTGAGTATCTGTAAAGAATGAGTGTTTCCTCATATCAGTCTTTCAGGTAAAGAATCATCTAGTTACCTTTGTTGTAAATTAAAACAATTTAAAAAGCTTACATGTGTTGATGGATCAATTCAGATCCACTGCTCCAGCATGGATGTGCATTGCCAGTGGTACCAGTGTTCCAAAGATTATTTAATATCCACTTACATCACTTATAATGATGGTCTTTAAAATCTATCATTTTTTTACATGTATTGCCATTGTAGTGACTCTGAGACGTCACAATGCCCGAATGGTGACTTGTTTTGCAGACCACTTTAACACTGTTCACTTGTATCTGTAGTTCTCCATGTCTTAATTGAGTGGTGCTTTCTTTAAAAATTTATATTGTTTTCTAAGTTAAACTGACCTCTCACATTTATATTTTTACAATCTCAACAATTTTATCAGGGACATATTTTTTTATTCTATTCTGCAGTGTGTCACGGCACTTCATACAAGCGCTTGATTTCAAGTGCAGCTATGTGTCAGAATGAAATACCTGCCCAGTAGCACTGGATTTCACTTGCTATGATTTACATATTCTTGCATATAGCACCGGCGTTTATATCACCCAGGGGGTGCTTATAGTGGTGGCTCAGAGCCGTGTGTCTTTATTGACTACACTGGCCATAGACACATTTGCAGGGATATTGAATTTGCTTTGGACTCTTCACATAATTTATTTTCTTGGCTTTGTTTTTCTTTTAAATTTATTTATTGATTTTAGAAAGGGAGAGGGGAGGAGGGAAAAAAAGAGATTTGTTGTTCCACTTATTTATGCAATCATTGGTTGATTCTTACATGTGCCCTGACCGAGGATCAAACCCACAACCTTGGCATATCAGGATGACACTCTAAGCAACGGAGCTACTCAGCCAGGGCTGGGCTGGTTTGTTAACTTATATTTGATACATGTTGTACATGAATTCATTCTTGGTAAAATTGAGATTCCTTTGAGTGTCCCATTCTTTATTTTATTGTGTATCTGAGCACTTTATGTAAAACTGAACATTTTTTGTGATATTTTTACTTTTGATAATTCAAGTGCTTTTAAAAAATTACTTTGCAAATGATACAGAAAAGTTATAAAAATAGTAACATTTATATAAAAGATCCGTCCGGAAAAAGTCCAATCATTGTTAATGAGAATGATTTACATGACATTGATGTAACCTGGCCACCAAGGACTGGAGTGCATATGGGTGAACAATGGTGACTTCACTGTACTAGTCAGTGGGGTGGTAGGTGCTGTTGAGTGAGGATGTGCACTGTGTGGTGGTCACACTCAAAATGAGTGAGCGAGTAGAGCAACGCATCTGCATCAGATTTTGCATTAAGCTTGAACATTCTCCACAGAAACTATTTGGATGATTCAGAACGCCACAGCCATGGGCAACTGGTGATTGGAGCTTCATCACAATGCTCATGAATCATGTCTCGTGCAGTTTTTTGGTGAAACATCAAATCACCCAGGTGACTCAGCCCCTCTACAACCCAGATTTGGTGCCCTGCAACTTCTGACTGTCCCTAAAACTAAAATCGCCTTTGAAGGGGAAGAGATTTCAGACCTTCAAGGAGATTCAGGAAAATATGACAGGGTAGCTGATGGCAATCTGGAGAACTGTGTGAGGTCCCAAGGTGCCTACTTGGAAAGGGGACTGAGGCGTCATTGTCCCGTGTACAATGTTTCTTGTATCTTCTTCAATAAATGTCTCTATTTTTCATATTATAAGGCTGGATACCTTCTGGACAGACCTTGTATGCTTTGTACCCAGCTTCTACTAGATTAACCACTTAACATAACCATAGTACAGTAATTGGAAACCAGAAATTCGTTGGTACAATACTGTTTCCTGAACCACAGTCCTTACTTGAATTTTATCAGTTTTTCACCTACTATATTTTTTTCTTTCCCAGGATACAATCCAAGATCCCACATTGCCTTTAGCTGTTGTTTCTTCTTTGTTTCCTCCAGTCTGTTGTACTTCCTCATTCTTTCTTTGTCTTTCACCACCTTAGCAAACAGCTTTGGATATTTACTATGTTGTGGTCACCATGATTGGTGCTTAAGGGTAGGGAGATAAAAGAGTGGAAGACACGGCTCTTACCTTCTAGCTCTAATGAGGTAAACGACATATATACAGGGAATGCACATACAGTGTGATACATTCTGTAAGTCCTTTGTAATTGAGACGAGACGGGAGAGTTACTAAATCTCTGGGTGACAGTGTTAAGGCAGCCTTTACAGAAGAAATGACATCTGATCTGGGTCTTAAAGAATGAGATGTTTTTGCGGGGGGAGAGAACTGGGTTGGAAGAGGAGGACGTCCAACAGAGGCAACAGTGTTTGGCGTGAATACATAAAATACTGGTGACGCTGTGGAGGGGCAGATCACTCGGTGGGAATGGAGCATAGTGGGGAACGTAATGAGAGATGGTACTAGAGATGTAGTTGGAGACCACCTGTTTTCATTGCTCTTTCAATAACTACGTCCTCATATTTATAAGGCAGGTTTGGCTTTTTTTTTCCAATTTCAAGTTAACCATACTTGCGAGCATTTAATTTGTAATGAGTATTTCTAATTTTAGAATTTACAACATTAAGATTTTCTTGTCTTTTTGGGGAAACAAAGGGAACAAATAAATCTGTTCAATTGTTATATTGGGTTGGCCAAAAAAGTTCGATTGTTTTTTTGTTTTTGTGGTTTTTTTGGTAAGATGGCTCTAATAGTGCTTAGTTGTCTTTAACTTCATTCGAAACAATTTTGTTAGATTGTATTGTGACAGTTGTCATATTAGTGTACATTTTTAAAAAACTTACCAAAATTGATGAATTTTTGTGTAGCCATTTTAATATTGAAGATGGAAGAAAATAAGCAACATTTTTGGCGTATTATGCTTTATTATTTCAAGAAAGGCAAACATGCAACTGAAACACAAAAAAAGATTTTTGTGGTGAATGGAGAAGGTGCTGTGACTGATCGAACATGTCCCACGTGGTTTGCAAAGTTTCGTGCTGGAGATTTCTCACGGGACAGTGCTCCACAGTGCCGCTGAAGTTGACAGCAATCAAATTGAGACATTGGGAACAATCAACGCTGTACCACGCGGGAGATAGCCGACATGCTCAGAACATCCAGATCAATAAAGGTATTGGTGAAAATGAAAAATGCCTTTTATTTTAACGGAAAAAATCATACGGATTTTACTTTGGCCAATCCAATAATAGCATTAATAGCTTTTTAATTCTGTTAATAATAAGAATATGAATTTCTTTTATAATATCTCTTGAGAACCTGTTACGTGACAGGCACTCTGTAGGTGAAATGGAAAGCAGCAAAGAAAACAGAAAAATTCCTGATCTTGTTCTAATACGTTCTAGTGGTTCTAGTTGTAATACATTTGCACTGATATGGCAATTCAGTTCAGCAAGCATTGTGTCTGGGTGCTCAGAGAAGACAAAAATGGATAAATATATGACTGGGTCGTGAAGGAGAACAGGATTTCATTGAGAGCAAGTTTGTCAGCACAAATAAGTTTGTCTTTATTTCATATTCATGCTCGAGGATTAGTTTTGCTAGATATAGAATTCTGGGTGGCTGTTTTCTTTGAACACATTGAAGATATTTTGTTGTCTTCTGACTTCACTTGTCAGTCTCAGGCAACTGCCTCTGGCTGCTTTTTAAATTATTTTCTTTGGTTTTTATTTTGGAAATTTTGCTATGATGTAGCTAAATATGGATGTCTTTTTATTTATCCTGCCAGGGACCTGAGGGTTGTTATCTTCAAATAGTCCAGGGAAGTCCTGAGCCCGTTTCTTCACCTGTTGTTTCTTTACCCTCTTCCGTCTCTGTCTTGTTGAGTTTCCAGTTAAACGTCTGTCAGACTCTATCCCCGTGTGACCTGTGCCTCCTGCCCTCTCTCGTGTTTTTTATTTTCGTTCTTTCTGAGCTATACTCAGAATAATTTCTTCTCACTTGCAGTTTATTAATTCTCTCCTCAGCTGTATGTAGTCTGCCATTAAAGTCATTCACCGAGTTCTAATTTCACCTGAATTTTTTAGTTAGGTATTTCTCAGATTTGTCACATTTTATAGTTGACAGTTTCGTGCCAGATTTATAAGCTTGTTTTTTAAAAAAATCTCTGAATATAGTAAACATAATTTTTCAACAACTTTGCCTATATTCTCAATATCTGAAATTTCTGTGGGTCTGATTCTGTTGCTTATTGTATCTGCTACTTCTGGCTCAACGTCTTGTCTCTTCATGTGACTGATTATATGTTGGATATTGGTTTTGAAAAAAAATTATAGAAATAATTTGAGGTCTAGAAATTTCATACACATCTGCCTTCTGCTTAGCTGAGCAGTTTAAAGCCTCTTTAAGCTGGTTCATGATTCAGGTGTTGTGAGTTGGGCTGCAAATCTCTATGGTATTGGGTTGGCCAAAAAGTTTGTTCGGTATTAAAGTAAAAATAAAAGACACATTTTTGCTTATTTTATTTATTTTAAAGATTTTATGTATTTTTAGAGAGAGGGGAATGGAAGGAGAAAGGGAAAGAACATTGTGTGGTTGCCTCTCCCACACCCCCTACTGGGGACTTGGATCGCAACCTATTCATGTGCCCCCACGGAATTGAACTGGCAACCCTTTGGTTTGCAGGCTGACACTCAATCCACTGAGCCACACCAGCCAGGGCCAAAGGACACATTTTTAATTTTAATAACTTTACTGAACAGCATATTCACCATTTTGTTCTGCTACCTTCTGCCATCTCTCAGACAAGTTCACAATTCCATCTTCCCAAAACTTTTTTATATTTCTGAGCAAAGAACTGTTCTAAGGTACCTTCTGCAGTCTTCCAGGGAATTGAAATTTTTTCCGTTAAGAGAATTTTGTAAACACCAAAATAAATGAAAATCCAAAGGTGCATTGTTTGGTGCATTGAAAACGGCGGATGAATCAGAACTTCCCAGCCAAGCTGTAACAGTTTTCCTGGTCGTCAAAGAAGCATGCGGTTTTATGTTACCCTGATGGAAGGTTATGTGTTTTCTGTTGACTAATTCTGGATTTTCGTTGAGTGCTGCTTTCAGTTGGTCTGATTGGAAGCAGTACTTGTTGGAATTAATCGTTTGGTTTTCTGGAAGGAGCTCATCATAGAGGCCTCTTTTCCAATCCCACCACATACACAACATCACCATCTTTGGGTGAAGGCCGGCCTTCGGTGTGGTTGGTGAACGTTTATTTCGCTTGTCCCATGATCTATTCCGTTCCTCATTATTGTAAAGTATCCACTTTTCATTGCCCGTCACAATTTGTTTTAAAAATGGAGCGTTTTCATTACAGAGGATTGCATGTAGAAATACAGCCAAGAAGATCTGCACCCCCCTTAACTTATGTGGAACCCAGAAATCAAAGCGATTAACATAACCAAACTGGTGCAAATGATTTTCAACACTTGATTTGGATATTTTGAGTATGTCAGCCATCTCCTGCGTGGTATAATTATCATTGATTGTTCTCAATTAATGTCTCAATTTGATTGCTATCAACTTCAACCAGTCTGCCCTGCTGTGGAGCATCATCCAGCGAGACATCTTCAGCTTGAAGCTTCACAAACCACTTTTGACACGTTCAGTCAGTCACAGCACCTTCTCCATTCACTACACAAATCTTTTTTGTGGGTTTCAGTTGCCTTTTTACCTTTCTTGAATAATAAAGCATAATATGCCGAAACGTAGCTTATTTTCTTCCATCTTCAGTATTAAAATGGCTACATAAAAATTCACCAATTTTGATAAGACTTTTTTAAATGCAGGCTGACAGCTGTCACAATACAATCTAACGAAATTGTTTCGAATGAAGTTGAAGACAACTAAGCGCTACTAGAGTCGTTGTTGGGAAAAAACAAATGAACTTTTTGTCCAGCTCCACCTTATGTGAGGCCCAGGTTATGGTAGGGGTTGGCTTATTAGAGACCCCAATTTTATTAGGCTCCAGAGACCACCAAAATTTCATCTCAACTTCTCTTCCTGGGTTGGTAAATAACCTCAGGACAAATGTGGCTCCTGAGCGTTGAACTTACCTCTCTGGCCTCCTGTCCTCACCAGTCTAAGACAGATCTAAGACAGCCCTATCTCCTTAGCTCTTTGGTGCTTATATGAAGATCTATTTTATATTGTCTCCATTGCTGTTCCACCCCAAAGTAGAATAACCTGAATCAAACTAAACACTAAAACCCTGGTAAAATGACACCCACAGATTTTTCCTTAATTTTAATGTATAAATATTCTAAAAAGAAAGATGATTTGGATATTTTGGAAGTCCAAGTTTTGGTAATGAAAATATTCATATTATGATTTATTTTGACCTTAATTTGCTTTGTATTTATTTTTTTTCTTGCATTTTGTCTTATGATTAAATGGTTTTCTAATGTAAATGGATTACTGTAATCTTAAGTATTTTTAGAGTATAATTTTTAAAGCTTTTAAAAAGCAGTTTTTAAGAGGAATTCCTCAGCACAAAGTGCTCCTTCCTCTTTTTTGTGAATCTGTCGAGCATGTTCTAGTCACTCATTAAGAAGGGTATCACTTAGGAAGCTGTGGAAGTGCTTTTCTTCTTTTATCTTTTGTAAGGGACTGACTGCCCGATCTATTAAAAATGGACTTTCTGATTATAGTCCCACTCCCCTTCCACAGGCATGTTTGCTTTGCGAGGGGTGGGGGGGTTCCTGTGAACTAGGACTTCAAGACCCTTGTAATTCCTCCTCACTATTGGCCCTTCTGTGTTTTTGGCAGTTCTCTCGTGGCTGCTTGAACTGCTGGTTGTCAGACTGACCTGATTTGTTTCACTTGTAAACAAAATGGCCTAAGCCACTGTTGATTTTTGTGGCAGCTCAGTTGCTTGGAGCAAGGTGCTAATGAGACACGGGTCATAGGTCCAGGCTCTGAGTGTGTTGGTAAGCTTTGCTCTGGCCCATGGCCACAGACCCTGACTCCCCCTTGCCAGCTGTCATGCACATTTATGCCATAGCTCATTATGGGGACAGAGCAGGGGGTGTAGATAAGACAAGGCAAATCTATCATCTCTGCCAGAAAAGACAATTCCTGCTGATAGGTCAGTAACCTTTTCATTGGAAGAACAGCACATTAATATTAGCTCTCAAAGACGTGTCCATCTGAGTCTTCAAAAAGAAATTCTTACGATTGTGTGGGTTGTCTGCAGTTAGTTTAAAATACTGCTCACATTTTAAAACATTTGAATACAAGGATGGCCTTTTAGTTTGTAAAAGATCATTGTTCTCAGTCAGAGATTCTTAATATCATTCTCTAAAATAGAAAAGTAAGCTTTAGAAGTGAAATTTGATAAAGCACTGAAAATAAACTACAAAATTGCTATTATGAAGAAATCTATTAAGTTTAGGAAATATTTCCCAGATCCCTTTACCCCAACCAACCCCCTCTTGAAAGGAAGGAAGGGAGGAAGGAAAGAAAATAGGTAGATAGATAGATAGACAGACAGACAGACAGACAGTCATATGGATGGACAAGTGGAATGGGGCTCAAAAAAAGAACTTTTCTTGAAAAGCACACAAGTTGCTCTTTGCCATAGCATTTTAGCTGATAAAATCTTGCAAAAGGACCCAAAGCAAATTGAACAAATTTTTCCCTTAAGAGCTTAGCTTTGGTCCTGGCTGGTGTGGCTCAGTGGATTGAGCCCTGGACTGTGAAGCAAAGGATCACTGGTTCGATTCCCACTCAAGGCACATGCCTGGGTTGCAGGCCAGGTCCCCAGTAGGGGATGCACAAGAGGCAACCATGCATTGAAATTTCTCTCCTTCTCTTTCTCCTTCCCTTCCCCTCTCTCTCAAAGTAAATGAATAAAATCTTTTTTTAAAAAAGAGCTTAGCTTTGGTGGTCTAAATTAATCTTACCAGGAATTTAGACATTTCTTATCATATAGTTTGAGTCCATAGAAGATGTGAATCTATTGTGACTTGAATTCTTAATTTACATGATATAAAGCAAAGGGGGTGTGTGTGTGTGTGTGTGTGTGTGTGTGTGTGTGTGTGTGTGTCACTTCCTGAAGGTATTGCAACCTTCAGGTAAGGCAAAGTTCGCTCCCACGGTGAACTTTTTGGCTTCTATCAGTGAATCCAGAGTAAGGTATTATACCGTTGGTAGTGAACTATGGACAAATGCTTCATTTCTGTAATCATACTTTTTTTTAATACTTCCTAGGGGGAAAAATCTGCCCCAGACCTTTCATTTCATGGATGTTGTTGCTTAAGATGAGATTCTTTTTACACACATTTTTTTAAAAAGAACAAAAGTGAACCAAGTTATAAATTATTTTAAAAATAATCACACAGGTTAAGCAAAATTGCTGAGGATGATCTGGGAGTGGCTGAGGGTTGGGAAACGTTGCCTAAACTGTGCACTGTGGCAGGAGAAACTGCCGGTCCTCAGAAGCAGGCAGCAGATTACTGGGAAGATTCAAGTCCCTAACATTCAGCTAGATGTTAATTTGGTTTCATAAATGCCTGTTTATATATATGGGTGTGGGCTCAGGTAGGTTAATGAGTTATGTTTAAAACAGATATTTGAGAAATAAACTCAGGAAAACTTTCCTGATGAGTCATGAGCAAATAACTCTGTTGTTAGAAATTGTACGGAGAAGAGACGGAGATGTGAAAGGGAGAAGTCTGGCATTCATTCACTTATTTACTAATTAATTCAACCAGTATTTCCTAACCACCTGCTGTATGTCAGGCACTGTTGTAGGCATTGGAGATAAAACACAGAACGGAACAGATAGGTTTCTGCTCTCATGAGGTTAATTTACATTTTAATGGGAAGAGACAATAATAAACAAGTGAGTGTATAGCATGCCAGCTGGTGATAAATGCTACAGAAGTAAAGCAGAAGTAGGGAGCGATAGGCTTGGAGAAGCAAGATTGCTATTTTAAATAGTGTGATTAGGAAAGGCCTCCTTGAGGAAGTGACATTTGATTCTGAAGTAAGTGAGGGAGTGTGGCCATGTACAGGAAGGAGTGTTCTAGATGGAGAGGAAAGTGCAAAGACCCTGATGGATGAGAGTGTGCTCTGACGTGTTTGAGAAGCAGAAAGGAGGCCAGAGTGGCTGGAGTGCGGAGAGAGGGAAGTGGGGAGAGGGGAAGGCAGGCCCCAGCTCATGCGGGGCCTCAGAGCCAGTGCGGGGCCTCTGGCTTTGCTGGGAGTGAGAAGAGAAGCCGTTGCAAGATTCTGAGCAGATGAAGGACACTAGTGGCTGACTGATATTTTAACAAGATGTTTTGGCTGCCCTGTTGAAAATAAACTAGAGGGCGGCACCAGGGAGGCTGACAGGGAGGGTTGTTGCTATAAATCAAGCAAGAGATATGATGACTTACACTAGAGTTGATGGTGGAAAAAGTTGTGACAAGTGGACAGGTTCTGGATATATTTTGAAGTATAGCCAACAAAATTTTTAGACCTTAATGCACAGTGTTAGAAAAAGAGAAGACTTTCAAGGTTATTGGCCTGAGTAACTGGAAGGATGAAGTTATTTTTTACTGAGATGAACAGAGACAGTAATAGGAGAGTAAGGGGCAAGATGACACACGATAGAAGGTGCACTGTACCTTTAAATTTTTAAAACTTACTAGTGTTTAAAGTAGCCCAATTCTCTGTTCCACTGCTCACAAAGGACCTATACTTGCTTTTATTCTAAATTTGTTACTGTAGATTTCCTGGAATACTTAAAAAAAAAAC
>VMDR010005576.1:0-50778 GCA_007922815.1 Macrotus californicus
ATAATAGTCTCAGCAATCTGGAGAAAAAATAATAAAGTTGCAGGGATCACAATACCTAATATAAAACTATACAACAAGTCCACTGTAATCAAAACAGCCTGATACTGGCATAAGAACAGACACACAGAACAGTGGAACAGAACAGAGAGTCCATAAATAAACCCCAGTCTCTATGGTCAATTAATATTTGACAAAAGGGGCATGATCATACAATGGAGTAAAAAATAGTCTCTTCAATAAATGGTGTTGGGACAACTCGACTGGTACACGTTAAAAAATGAAACTAGATCATCAACTTATACCAAACACCAGAATAAACTCAAAATGGATAAAAGACTAATGTAAGTTGTGATACCATAAAAGTCATAGCAGAAAACACAGACAGTAAAATTTCAGACATCCCATGTAGCAATATTTTTGCCAATGTATCTTCAAGGGCAAGGGATATAAAGAAAAAAACAAATGGGACCACACCAACTTAAAAAGCTTCTGCACAGCTAAAGAAAATAGCATCGAAATGAAAATGAACTCGACTATGTGGAGAACACATTTGCCAATGAGATATTGCACAAGGGTTTAATCTCCAAAATATATAAAGAACTTATATGACTCAACACCAGGAAGACAAAGAATCCAATTAAAAAATGGGTGAAGGACCTGAATAGATACTTCTCCAAGGAGAACATACGGAGGGCCCATAGACATATGAAAAGATGCTCAACATCAGTAGCCGTCAGAGAGATGCAAATTAAAACTACAATGAGATATCACCTCACTGCTATCAGAATGGCCATCATTAATAAATCAACAAACAACAAGTGCTGGCAAGGATGTGGGGAAAAAGGAACCCTAGTACACTGTTGGTGGGAATGCAGACTGGTACAGCCATTGTGGAAAACAGTATGGAATTTCCTCAAAAAATTAAAATTGGAACTGCCTTCTGACCCAGCAATTCCACTGCTGGAAATATACCCTAAGAATCCTGAAACACCAATTCAAAAGAACCTATGCACCCCAATGTTCATAGCAGCACAATTTACAATAGCCAAGTGCTGGAAACAGCCTACGTGCCCATCAGTAAATGAGTGGATCAAAAAACTGCAGTACATTTACACAAGGGAATACTACGCAGCAGAAAGAAAGAGGGAACTCCTACCTTTTGTGACAGCATGGATAGAACTGGAGAATATTACCCTGAGTGAAATAAGCCAGTTGGTGAAAGACAAATACCATATGATCTCATTTATAAGAGGAATCTAATGGACAGAATAAACTAACGAGCAAAACAGAAGCAGAGACATGGAGACATAGAACAGACTGACAGCAGGCAGAGGGGAGGAGGATGGGGAAAAGGGTGGAAAGAAGGAGAAGGGACTAGTCAAAGAACATGTATAAATGACCCATGGACGTGGACAATGGTGTGGGGACTGACTGTGAGGGCAGTGGCTGGGAGGAGGGCAGAGGAGGAAAAACTGGGACAACTGTGATAGTATAACAATAAAAAAGAAATTAACACAGAAAACAAATCAGTATTTGTTAGCTTAGCCATCTCAAAACTATATTAACTTGGCCTTCTTTTTTCTTTCAGACAAGACCACTTTCTTTGTTTGCTTTATTTGACACAATTGCTTATCATAGCTAATTTCTACTATATATACTGTGAAAACTATTTATTAGAATTAAGCTTAGGGGTGAAAGAAACCTTAAAAGGGTACATACTGTGAGATTTCATTTGCTTGAAGCTATACGATAGGCAAATCTAATCTGTGATGGGGAAAAAAGAGCCAGAATAGTGGTTGCCTGTCAGTACAGTGGAGCAGGGACTGAAGGGAAGGAGCAAACGAGAACTAGCTGGAGCATCATGTTCGGTATCATGATAAGAATCCAAGTTACACAAGTGAATGAATTTCTCGAAACTCAAACATACCAGCAAGACTTGTGCACTTCATTGTAGGTGACTTTTACATTAAAACCTGTAAACAAAGTGAATTAACTTTAAATGACTGGCTTTACATCAATTAACTTTGCGATAAAATACTGTGCCTTTGATACAGGGTCACCAAACTAAACTGTTAAAAAGTTGTCTCTAACTACCCTATGTTCAATACATTCTTCTCAAGGAAAGGAAATTGCAATGAACAGAGTAACCATGAAGCAAATTCATATAAAAAGTATCATTAAATCAAACTAAATTAAATAAAAACTGATGTAATTAGGGCCCTCTGAAAGCAATTTTGACTAATACTTTGTTTACATGCAATATTGATGTAGCAGCTACTGACCTCTGGCACTTTCAGCTGCTTTTATATTAATTATTACATTGCTTTTTATATTACAGATCAAAATATCCTTTATAGGTCTAAGTAGCTAATATACTTCTGCCAAGGTTACTTCAAATGAATCTCAGATCCCATAGCAGGGGGGAGGGGTGGGGAAGGGAAATGCTACGAAATCCACACACCAATATGGATGTAACAGGTATAGGTTTCGCTTTCCCTCACCATGATTTTCTTCTATTTAAGATACTTATTTATTTCGGTCAAATTACAAAAGGGGTGGTGGGTTATCCTTAATTATAGTTATACCGAACAGACCCAGCCCTTTTCGCTTAATAGAGTTCCACTGCAGAGACATGTCCGCTTAATTGGCCAGACAAGTCAAGACGCTGATGAAAATTATTCCTTGACCCTACCAACGACTCACAGAGAAGATAACAATGTGAGAAACACCTAGTGCCTACCATGTATTTGGGGCTTAAACTATGCTCATCATCCAGGCTGCACCACTACTCACTCCACTGTAGGTCACATCACTCTCAGATTGGTGGTATATGAGGTCCGTCCAGAAGGTATCCAGCCATGTAATATGAAAAAGAGAGACACTTATTGAAGAAGATACAAGGTACATGGGACAATGACGTCTGAGTGCCCTTCAAAGTAGGCCCCTTGGGACCTTACACAGTTCAGCTGCCTCGTCGTATTTTCCTGAATCTCATCAATGGTCTGAAATCTCTTCCCTTTCAAAAGTGACATTGGCTTTGGGCAAAGCCAGAAGTCACAGGGTGCCAAATCTGCGCTGTAGGGGGCTGAGTCACCTGATGTTTCACCAAAACACTCTGGAGATGTGATGCATGAGCAGGCGCATTGTTGTGATGAAACTGCCAGTCACCAGTTGCCCATAGCTATGGCCTTCTGAATCATCTCCGCAGAGGGATCTTCAAGCTTAATGCAAAATCTGATGCAGATTCGTTGCTTTACTCACTCAGTCACTTTGAATGTGGTGGCCACACAGTGCACATGCTCACTCAGCAACATCTATTGCCCCCACTGACTAGTACAGTGAAGTCATCATTGTTCCCACATGTGCATTCCAGTCCACTCTCCTTGGCTGCCAGTTTACACTGACGTGGTGCAAACCATTCTGATTTATATTCACAATGGCTGGGCTTTTTCAGAGACTTCGTATACATCATTGTCAATTTGTAGCCATGAAGTCTATCACCAAAAATATGAAGAAAATGTACATTCTTAATTATTCCATGAAATGCAGCACAGAATTGTGGAAGCATACACGATTCTTAAAATAGTTCAGCCATAAATTTTGGCTTATTTCACAGTAGTTGTTGAAAATACGCACCATTTTAGTTTCATCTCTAGGGAAAGGAGTAGGGATAAGCAGCAAAAGGGAGAAAGAACAGCTAGAGGAAACGAAAGCAAGAAGTTCCACCTAGGAGAGCAGGTTTCCTGATGAAGGTCAAGGAAGAGGCAGCAAGGAAAAAATGTGTTGTTCTGAACACATGTCAATCAGCAAGACCCAGAAGACGGGCAGAAGGCTTTGGAATTAATAAACTAAACATGAATAAGAAAATGAAAACAGATGCTAACAAAGAAAAGCAATGCACATGGGATCCAGGCATGTGCAACTTCTATTCCAAGGCTAAGTCCGTGGAGCTTCACTACTTTCCTACGCAAACTGTGAAGAACTGCACCTTAGTCTTTTATTTAAAAATTGACCTTTATTGTATTTTTTCCCATTACCAGTTAGTCCCCTTATACCTCCCTGCCCCCAAGAATCACCACACTGTTGTCCATGTCCCTGAGTCCTTTTTCCTCAATCCCTCCACCCCTGAAACCCCTCCCCACAAGTTGTCATCATGCTCTCCATCTATGAATCTGTCTTTGTTTTGCTTGTTAGTTCAGTTTGTTCATTAGATTCCACATATGAGTGAAATCATATGGTATTTGTCTTTCTCTGACTGGCTTATTTCACTTAGCATGATGTTCTCCAGGTCCATCCATACTGTTGCAAAGGGTAAAATTTTCTTATTTTTTTTAATAGCCAGGTAGATTTCCACTGTGTAAATGTCCCATAGTTGTTTCATCCATTAATCTATTGATGGACACCAGAGCTGTTTCCCAATCTTGGTGATTGTAAATAATGCTGCAATGAACATAGGGGTGCTTATGTTCTTTTGAATTAGTGTTTGGGTTCCTTTGGATATATTTCCAGAAGTAAGATTACTGGGTCAAAAGACAAATTCTTTTTTAATTTTTTGAGGTATCTCCATAGTGCTTTCCATAGTGACTGTACCAGTCTGCATTCCCAGAAACAGTGCAAAAGTGTTCCCCTTTCTCCACATATTCACCAGCACTTGTTGTTTGTTGATTTATTGATGAAAGCCATCCTGACGGGTGTGAGATGATACCTCATTGTGGTTTTAACTCTCATTTCTCTGATGACTAGTGATGTTGAGCATCTTTTCATGTGCCTATTGGTCATCGGTATGTCTCTCTAGAGAAGTGTCTACTCAGGTCCTTTGCCCATTTTTTAATTGGGGTGTTTGGTTTTTTTGGTGTTGAGTTTTGTTAAGTATTTTATAAATTTTGGATATTAACTCCTTATCAGATGTATTGGTGACTATGTTCTCCCGTTCTGTGGGTTGTCTTCTTATTTTGTTGATGATTTCCTTTGCTGTACAAAACCTTTTTATTCTGATGTAGTTGCATTTCTTTATTTATTTTCCCTTGGTTAGGGAGATACATCTGATAAAAAATTTCTATGAGCAATGTTTAAGATTTGCTGCCTATGTTTTCTTCTAGGATTTTTATGGTTTCGGGTCTAACATTTAAGTCTTTGATCCACTTTGAATTTATTCTTGTGTGTGGTATATATAAGAAGGCGGTCTAGTTTCTTTTTTTTTCACATATCTGTCCAATTTTCCTAACGTCGTTTATTGAATAAACTATCTTTAGCCCATTGTATGTGCTTGCTACCTCTGTTGAATACTAATTGTCTATAAAGGCCTTGGTTTATTTTGGGGCTCTCTACTCTGTTCCATTGATCTATGTGTCTGTTTTTATGCCAGTATCACGCGATTTTGATTACTATGGCCTTGTCGTATAGTTTGATGTTACCCAGCATGATTCTTCCAACTTTGTTCTTCCTTCTCAGGATCACTGTTGCTATGCAGGGCCTTTTGTGGTACATATACATTTCTGAAATATCTGTTCTAGTTCTGTGAATACACCATTAAAATCTTGATAGGAATTGCATTGAATCAGTAGATTGCTTTGGGTAGTATGGACATTTTAATGATGTTAATTCTTCCTATCCATGAACATGGTTTGTGCTTCCATTTATTTGTATCTTCTTCAATTTCTTTCTTCAGTGTGTTATAATTTTACAAGCACAGATCTTTTGCAGCCTTGGTTAGGTTTATTATTAGGTATTGTATTCTTTTTGAAGGTATTGTGAATGGGATTGTTTTCTTAATTTCCCTTTCTATTATTTCATTATTGGCAGATAAAAATATAACTGATTTCTGGATATTAATTTAGCGTCCTGCTACTTTGCTGAATTCATGGAGCAGTTCCAGTTGTTTGTTGGTGGAATCTTTGGGGTTCTCTTATGTACAGTATCATGTCATCTGCAAATAAATAAAGTTTTACTTTTTCCTTTCCAATTGGATGCCTTCTATTTCTTCTTCTTGTCTGATTGCTGTGGCTAGGACTTCCAGTGCTATGTTGAATAACAGAGGTGAAAGCAGACATCGCTGTCTTGTTTCCAATCTTAATGGGAACACTTGCATTTTTTGCCCATTGAGTATGATGCTGGCAGCGGGTTTGTCATATATGGCTTTTATTATGTTTAGGTATGTTCCCTCTATTCCCACTTTGCCGAGTGATTTGATCATAAATGGATGCTGGATTTTATCAAAGCTTTTTCTGTATCTATTGCTATGATCATGTGGTTTTTATCCTTCGTTTTGTTTATGTGATGAATCGCTATTATTGATTTGTGAATGTTTTATCAACCTTCTATTCCCAAAATAAATCCCACTTGATGATGGTGTTATGATCTTTTTGATGCATGGCTGTATTCAGTTTGCTAATATCCTTTGTTGAGGATTTTAGCATCTATGTTCATCAGTGATATTGGCCTATAATTTTCTTTCTTTGTAGTGTGTTTATCTGGTTTTGGAATTAGGATAATACTAGCCTCATAAAATTAGTTTGGAAGCCTTCTCTCGTCTTGAATTTTACAAAATAGTTTGAGAGGTGGGGGGTGTTAATTCTTGTCAGAATGTTTAGTGAAATTCACCTGTGAAGCCATCTGGCCCAGGGCTTTTGTTTGTTGAGAATCTTTTGGTTACTGCTTCATTTTCATTAAGTGTAATGTGTCTACTCAGAATTTCTTATTTTTCTCAATTTATATTTGGAAGATTGTATGTTTCTAGGAATTTATCCATTTCATTCAGGTAGTCCAGTTTCTTGGCATAGAGTTGTTCATAGTATTTTCTTCCAATCCTTTGTATTTCTTTGCTGTCAGTTGTTACTTCTCCTCTCTCATTTCTGAGTTTATTTATTTGGGTCTTTTCTCTATTTTTTTTCTTGATGAGTCGGGGTAAAGACTTGTCAATCTGTTTATCTTTTCAAAGAACCAGCGCTTGGAGTCATTGATTTTTTTGTATCATATTCTTGGACTCTTATGTTGTTTATTTCTGATCTAATCTTTATTATTTTCTTCCTTCTACTCACTTTGGGCTTTGTTGTTCTTTTTCAAGTTCCTTTAATTGTGAAGTAATATTATTTATTTGGGCTTTTTCTTATTTTTTGAGATAGGCCTGTCATGCTATGAATTTCCCTCTGAGGATTGCTTTCCCAGTGTCCAGCAGATTTTGGATTGTTGTGTCCTCATTTTCATTTGTTTCACGGTGTCTTTTGATTTCTTCCTTGATCTCATTGTTGACCTACTCGTTTAATAACATGTTATTTAGCTTCCATGTTTTTGTGTGTTTTTCAGTGTTCTTCTTGAGGTTGATTTCTAGTTTCATACCATTGTTAATCAGAACCCACACTTCTCACAGGGGCACCCCCCGGCTGCTGAAATATCCCTCTGGCACTTCAACTGACACCCGTGGGAGCCCAGCCAACCCTCTGGTGTTTCCTCCACACTCCCTACCAGTCACGTTATAGTGAAGTGTTTTCTTCTGTCTGTCAGTGGTTGTAAGGCTTCTCTCCGGTTACTGCTCAGTTGGTTATTCTGGATGATTTCTGTACAATTTAGTTGTAATTCCAGACTGGTCCTGGGAGGGGATCAGTGTAGCAGTTTCCACTCATTCCTCCACCATCATGGATGCACTTTAGTCTTTTATTAAACGTGGCCACCAATTCTCCTGGGTTTCCACAGCTAGCTGGGAGGTTCAAGATCTAATAGGCTGCAACAGAGTCAAATAGAAAGTTTCACTCTGTCATAGTTATCTGAACTCGCCAAATCATTGGAGTTAGTGCGGAACCACCAGAGTACAGGAACAAGTACACAATTCACTAATCAGGCAAACGGATTTGAAGATGACCATCAGATATACAATTCTGCCCTCTTTTTTCCTGTCCATCAAAGAGGCTTCTCTGCTAAGATGTTTTTAATAAAAAGGGCATAAAAATACCAGAAAGGCAGGACATTATTCTATTTATCATACAAAACTGGATCTGCCATTTACAGGTTTGAACAACCCTAGAGTTCACCCAGGTGATAAAAATGGTCACATCCTTCCCTTTCTAAATACAGGAAGTTTGACACAATTCACTTCTAGATGTTAGTACCAGCTCAAATCCTCAGCTTCAGTCCATTGCTTCTCCTGATATAAGTAGACTCTTCAGTACCATCAACCCTATTTTGTAAAATCTAGCACTTTCTGCTGCTGAATAACAGGCCAGAAAATAACTTTTTTCATGAAGAATCCTGTATATATCTTGAATCCAAGTGAGCGATTCCTTCCAAGTGAGAGGTTTATATATGATTAAGAATTGGCATATTCAAATACTGTGTGATGGTTACCAGGTAGAATGAGACCCAAAAGTCAGTCCCCCTGCCACTATCCCCTCCCTCTCTACAAATACCTCTAGGTGCCCTTGACTGCAATTAAGTTTTTAAAAGGCATATGCCCATTCACAGTAGGCAAAAGAGTGTATTGCACTATGAATGTTTATTTTTAAAACTCAGCATTTCTTCACTGCTGAAAACCTATTCAGAAATCCCTTCCTCGTTAGGCTACAGAGCTTTATGCAGCCAGGGGGCCAATAAATGCTGATTTTACAAGAAATCTAATCTCTTAATGACTGTTGTCAGAGAAGAAACAAGGACTGTGAAAGAGTCATCTTGAAATAAGCCTCATCTCAGGTACACGTGAGCCCATAAATGATAGCAGGGAGTCAGGACAGCCACCAACATGGCACCGACTTAATCTGTCCACCCAGGGCGCCCTGTGATGAGAGGTGGAGCTGTTCCTTCCAACACACTCACAGTTCACACTCCCCATTCTTCCATCACACAAAAGGACACTCGTTATCTAAGGGTAAAGCTCGGCTTCTAGGTTTTCCAAACAACATATTAGTCCAGTGTCCATCAGTGACTGAGGTCAGAAATAGAAAAGGTGTCCTAGGTAGATGGAACACTCACTGAAGGTACATCCTATTAGATTTAGGTTTCGAGGGGAAGGAGGGCAACCTGGGCAGAGGGACAAATTTATACAAAGTGACAATAAAAACATGTCGTGTATAAGAAAAAAATAGCAAAGACATTCATGTGGCTTCAGCAGATTTTCAAGAACTGCGGTGATGACAAAGGATGCAAAACAGAGGATGAGAAAAGATTTAGGGGAGGTGTTCCTTTATTCATTAATTCATTCAACACAGATTTATTGAGCAGTCAAGCATGAACAAGTCACCATTCTGAAGTACTGAAGAAAAGAGTTTGAGAAAAAAATGTAAGATCTCTCCTTCTGAAGGGAAACCAGACTCAGATACAAAGTAGATTCAAACAAGATTCTAAATGTCAGCTATGTCGGTGTAATTCCTTCCCCCGTTAAAAAATGTAGTACAGGTTTTCCATTCTGTAAGTTAGAAAATATGACCTGAAAGATGCGGAGAGAATTTAGGTGGATTGAGGAAATCCCCTCCCTTCTTAAATTCTTTACCTTGTCACTGGCAAGTTAAGATGCTACATGAGAATGGTGTGAATAGAAAGATCAAGACAAACTTGGTAGGCACAAAGTCAGTCTCTTTTCTGCGTGCTTATGAACAGTGACTTTCCCTAGAAACTACATACAGTTCAACAAATAGCTTGAAGGCCAGGGCCTGCCACAGGGCTGCCCACCAGCCTCAAAACATGGGGACAGACCAAGCTTTGTTCTCTACCACACACCCCAGTGTACCGACCCATCCCAACACACCGGCACTGGTGTTCACCATTAAGTCTGACCAGGGGCAGTCTGAAGGAAAGAAAAGTTCCAGGGGCCCCACAGGGCATTGGAAAAAATGGCCAGGGGTGGGGGCTAGGTTTTCCTGTTGTAAAACAAGCTTTTATCCCCCTAGTGTAAAAAAAAAAATGTTACAAGCCACCATTTTTCCTCCAGAAATCTTCTCTGCTTTTTGCAAGTCATAAAATCACACAGGTGGGGTATAAGAAAGAAGAGGGTGATTTGGGAACAAGGAAGTTAGTTTACTGCCCACTTCTGTTTAGGTTGTTAACTGTGGCAGTTAAGGCCAAGCACTTAACAGCCAACACAGCCGTGAGGATGCCCTTGTGTCCCTGTCCCCCAACTCTTGCCCCTTCAGTAGAACCGATAGTACAGAAAGAGGGACTCGGGCTTGGAGAAACGGCACTGCCCAATTCCCAGATACGGCCTTCATCACAAGGAACGTTTACCCTCCACAGACCCAGACTGCTGCACCCACGATTTTGGTCCGAGAGGTTTACGGAAAAGGATCTCAGAGCACCACCATCACCTCATTCCACGTGAGAAGTCACTGACCTCAGAGAGGTGAAAGGGACTGGCCCAAGACAGGTGGTGGCAAAAACAAAACTTGATCCAGGACTGGTACCTGTGGTCTTCCTCCAGTTCTGCAGGCCCGCTGAAAGGGCCACAAGTTCAGTAGCGCACAGGTTACTCAAATCACCTTAGAAGTAGCGAATTTGCAGCAACGCTTTGAGGTGTAGGCAGCTAAGATACAGAAAGATAAGGGATCTAGGAAGTCTGATTTCAGCGTGTGTACCTTTATACCTCCTCTAGGAATGTACTTCCTGTTAGCAGGAAGTCACAATGTTCTCATCCTAGATTCCCTAGGATTCACTGTTGGTTTTAAGTGTCCTGCTCATTTTCCATCTTCATTTCAAAGAGATAGTATTATCTGCCCCCTCCAAAATACAGATTCATGCGCCACATAACCGAATGGTCAACGACAGACTGCATATATCACACGGCTATACCAGACAGCCGAGGACTGTGGTACGCCACAGCATCTAGGTTTGTGTAAGCGCACTCTACAATGTTCACACAAAGACAAAATCACATAGAGATACATTTCTCAGAACGAATCCCCATCATTAAGAGGTACACAACTGTATACTACAGGGTATGGGGGAAGTAGGTTTACAGTTTTGAGTATTGCAAGACACAGAGTTTATTCTTTTATTATTTATTAATTATTATTTTCCATACAAACAACTGTAAACCTACTTTTGCCCAACCCTGTATATTGTGTTTTCAAACAATCTACAGAATGAGGCAGAGGTACTCCAAAACCCACTCTCCAAGTCAGCTACGTTTGTTAGGTTTCCGAGGATGGTTATCTATGCAATTAATTTAACAACTCACTGTTTCTTAATTTCCCTTCCAGATATAAAGTACTGTAGGTTCTACCCAGAATGTCTTTACTCAGCCTAAAACTTTCACCAAGTACGCACGCACTAAGAAAGAACACTCTGGGTGTAGCTGACAATGTCCAAGCTGAGCTAGTGATGGTCTCTGTTACAGAAATGTAGCCTTAGGCAATAATCTCAGATATTTATTGACATTCACCCTTGAGATGTAAGGATACGGCAGGTTGGAGGGGTGCCACCAACAAATATGAGAAGGGAAGAAGTGCAGATATAGGCAAAAAATGGAAATATGCCCCAAATGTACTACCACATAAGATAATTAGTAGAAGTGTAACACCTGGAGACTTTTTTCCCCCTTAACTTTTGGAAATTGGGAAAACAAAAATAGGGGAGAAATTTTTCCTCATAAGATTGTAATTTCCATATTTGTGCTTTTAAGATGAAAAGGGATAGGGGAACAGGGAGAATTTAGTTTTCATTTCATTTTCCTTAGGGGTATGCAAAGGTGGTATGTATTTTCTCAGGTAGGTCAGGTCAGGGGCTAAGATACATCAGTAACAAAAGGCTTGATTCAATTCACCATCCTGGGTGGTTCTACTTCTGGTTCAAATGTTCTCTCACACCAGGTATGGAAAGCTGGCCATCTAAGAAACACGTACCTCTGCGCCACACGTCAAGCCCAGCTTGACCATTTCAGACTGTGAAGGCTCAAGCCGACTATCATGACAATCACATGTCACTGTGGAACAGAAAAATGCTTTCTAGGGAGCACCTTCTTTGGTAAGAAAAAATCTCAACAGTTCATAAGCAATTTTAAGTTGCCACAGTATATTTTTATAGACATCTCTGAACAATTAAAGACACTGTTGCAAATTGGAATTGCTCATGCCTCACTGCAAATAGTACTGCCACAAATGGGG
The DNA here is from genome assembly GCA_007922815.1 of Macrotus californicus. Classification (NCBI taxonomy): domain Eukaryota; kingdom Metazoa; phylum Chordata; class Mammalia; order Chiroptera; family Phyllostomidae; genus Macrotus; species Macrotus californicus. The sequence goes on from VMDR010005576.1 coordinate 12,081, forward strand.
TCCCTAAGAAGCACTATTAACTTTAGTGGAGACTTGTTGCTCCCCAGTTATGAGTCATCCTGATTCAGGGATCATGTCCACAGTGGTGGAAAGGGAATGTACACCACCAGCAGCAAAAAGGAGGGAGGGCGAGATCCCAGAAGAACACATCCTTGAAGTCAAAGAAAAAGAATCACATGAGCATTGAGAAGAAAAATGGCAGCCTGCCGTGGAAGGAATGTTCTAGCCTCTTCCTCGAGACCTGGGGGTAAATCACCTGCCCCAGGACTGCCCCAAATTGGTGAGTTGCACATAAAATTGAAAGCCTTGCGAACACTTAAAGCAATAACTTCTTTCAGGTTGTACCATTCAGACACTCATCCAAACCCTACCAGAAAAATAAAGGAGACACAGAGAAAGCCATTCTCGTGGTTATCCATTAAAAATGGCGTGTTCACAAAAGTTGGATGCTCTATGTGTGTAAGACTTGCCTACTCACTATGGAAAATTGAGTGGCGAGAATGTGGAAAGTAATTTTAAATGTTCATAATCCCTATGCAACTACTGTTAACATTCTGGAATACTTCCTTCTCAGCATTTGAAAGTATATCTTTTACATAGATAATATTATATATGCAATCATATTTTTTTTACTTTTTCTAATGTAAATTAAAAACAATGTCTGCACAGTTTTAATGTTTAATATTTTCTCCTACCCTCTCACTTACATATTTATTTCGCTACTGGTATCTGATAGGAATGTTATATTTTTTCCCTTTTAAAGAGATTTTTGTATAGAGATTTCTTATATTTATGAATGATAGAAGATAGAAACAAGCATGCACATCTTGAGGCATATAAGATATGCATTTCTAAAAAAGAAATGTGCAATACAAAATATTTCCATAACCTTAGTCATTTAAGTAACTTTTATTAATGATAACCGATCACTTCAGTAACTGATGTCAGCTTTGGCCCTTCTGATTCTGCAGTTTCTCATGGATCCTAGACTCAGCACTGCGATTCTTTTTAGGGAGTGATTCTACTCTCTAAAACACGTCTAAGTATGTTTTGATTAGTAGCCCCCCCACCCCGCCTCCCGCCCATGCCCAGCAAAGAAAACACAAGGAGGACAGGAAGAAAAACAATTGAGGGGGTGGGAGAGGAGAGGAAGAGCCATGTGTTAACCACATCCCAAGGCCTAGACCATTAGTGAATTTTAGGTACATTTTAATTCATTTCAAGGTCTTCCTTGAAAACGTGAAAGTGAGTTCAGATCTAACAGAGTGCAAGGGTGAAGGGCGGGTCTAAGAGTTCAGAACAAGGAGAGGGCCAAGTGCAGTTAAGGAGAGGGAAAGGCAGAAGAAACACCTACTCCATGAATGACATTCCCCTTCTCTTCAGTTCTTCAACTCCATTTCCGAGGTGTGGAAGCGACCCCAGAGTCAGCAGAACTGGTTCAGCCCTGCCCAGGCACCCCGCTGGAGTCCCCTGGGCCAGGCTGTGCAGCAGCTCCAAGCGCCATAAGGTCATTGCTAGGTTTGGCACAAAATGCTCACACTCAGTGAAAATAGGCCTCTGAAGAAGAAGGGAGCAACAGCCAGAAAAGAACCACTTCGCAAATAGACTTCCAAGGAGACTTAGCCTCTCGAAATCCTCTGTGCAAAAGTTCACACCATAAAACAGCTGCTGCTTAATGTCTCAGATTCTAATTAGCCCTGAGCTCCAGATTTTCACAGAACTTCTGGCCAATGGAGCCCAAGCTCCTTTGCTCTTCCATGCACTGTTCAATCCCATAAGTGTTCTTGGTCAAAAACTAGGTCACAGACGTATCCACTGAGAAACATTTACTGTCATTTCAAATGGTGTGTTCTGTTCAAGAGGTTACAATAATAAAGGAAGAGCAGCAAACAGGCTTTCGAGTCCTGGCATGCACAGCCCAGCTTGGAATACTGCATGTTACCTGATCTTAGTTTGGCTCTTTCCGATTCAAACCACTGAACTCTGACCCTTTTTTGGATGCCTACAAACCATTTCTAGAATGTGCATACAAATCATTTCTAGAATGACTATATCAAATTTTATTTATGCCTTTTTTCCCAGCCTTAACCAACAGCTCTATGCCAAAAAAACAAAACAAAAAAGTTCCTGTTTCAAAAAGTATTTACATGCTTTACTTCTGCCAAAGTTTATAGCATTGTGATATCCTGCCTCAGAAAGAAGGGCGGGGCAGTGGGGGTGGAGGGGAATAGAGCAGGGCAGCTGTTTTTTCAATAAACGCCTGCAGAAAACCTCCCACTTCCCTCACTGCTTCTTACACTCCCCCCACCCCCCACCCCTGGCAGAGAGAGGCAGGGAAGGCAGCAGGAGAAGTCTGATTTCTCCAAGGAAGATCAAGCTGGCTCCCTGGCTTTCTAAATTCCCACACAATTAACTGAGGTCCTTTCGCATTCACCCAGGAGCATCAGAACACTAGGCATAAAGGTTTGTCTCAGCTTCCTTGGATGTTGACTCCCATTCTGATGGAGCCCAAGAGGGTTCACCTTCTTCCCCATCCATCCTTACCCAAACCCTCATCCACACCCTGACCCTCATCCACACCTGAGTCTTAATCCACACCCAGACCTTCATCCATACCCAAACCCTCATCCACACCCAAGTCTTCATCCACACCCGGACCCTCATCCACACCCGGACCCTCATCCACACCCCGACCCTCATCCACACCTGGACCCTCATCCACACCCGAGTCTTCATCCACACCTGAACCTTCATCCACACCCGGACCTTCATCCACACTCGGACCCTCATCCACACCCGGACCTTCATCCACACCCGGACCCTCATCCACACCATCCTCCCACCCCAGCATGTCCAAGGCACATGTGGCAATGTGGCAAAAGTAGCAACTTTTTAGTCTCTTCCAAGAATATGCTGGAACTCCTTCCCACAAAAAGACACCACTGCTGTTAACAACCCCCACATTCCTCAACTAGCACCCTCCAAACTCAGCAACTGGGCTTCTCTCTCCCAGAGTGGAGCAGGAGGAAGGGAACCTGAGAAGGCAGGAGGGAGCAGCCGTGGTCCACCCCTACTCAGCAGGCTGGAAAGCTCTCATTTGTTAACCTGGAAAACCCTGGGGCACTGAGATCTAAGAGTGGCTCCACCCAAGCAGTACCTCACATTATTTTTTTTCCCTTGAGTGGGCAAGCGGAGGAAAGGGAAAATAAGGACAAATGTGTTCAAAACAGAAATACTTCATAACCCTAACTTGGCTATGGGCAAGGACCAGATTACAGGCCCAACACCTCCATTTCTGTCCAAGTGGAAAGAGAAACTAACTACAGGGTGCAACCTTGATCCAGCTGTGTGAACTCTGCTGCCCAGAGACGCTGCCAGCCCCGGACAAGATCAATATAACCCCAAATTGCTCCTCAGTCCCCAGCTACCCACCCCGCCTTTTTTTTTTAATTCTTCAAGGTTTTTTAAGTTCTTTTTGGTAAATTGATTCCTATTAATGCCATGGTAATTGTAATTACTGTGGAACGGTCTTCTAACTTCAAAACGTATGTTCTTGTTATGAAATGATTTAGGAGTAAAGCATACAGTACATGCATATGAACTTTCTCAAATGACTGAACTGTAACCAAAGAATGTGGAATTGATGTTGATGTCAGAATTCAGTTAACCATTTGGGGAAAAATTCCAGATTTAGGTAGCATTCATCCAAGACCAATGTCACAACATGTTGCCCATCACCTATTTTAAAATGAGTAATGAGTTGGCACACACCGGGGACTAATTGAAGTCATCATACATCTCTAAATGCAGGTTCAATATTACCTAACTCACATTAATTGCCTTGAAGTCCCATCTGAATTCTATAATTTAAAAAAAAATTGGATTTCTTTGAAAGGCATAACTTTTTTACAGTTTTAGCCTAGTAAAAATATATAATTAACATAACAATTGTTGATATAAAAATATATTTCTAAAATACATCTAATCTCATGTAGATGTCATATACCCTTGCTACAATTTAGGTCACACTATTTATAACTCCCCCACATACCCTCTGCTTTTCAAGTTAAGAGAAAATAAGATGAAATCTAATTAAGCCAACTCCTAATTCAAAATCAGTGAAATCTAAATTGGAAATCTGATTCTTTCCCTCTCACTCTTCCTCTCCATTTCCATGACTATCTAAGCAAAAATGGAGGGTGGGGCTGAACAGAATCAAGTAAGAGTTGGAAATGCTTATCTGTTCTGAACTTTAACTTCCCAATCTAAGGCCTAGGCAGTGAGATTTATTCTTCTTCCTTTTTATTGAACTTATTGGGGGTGACACTGGTTAACAAAATGATACAGGTCTCAGATGAACAGTTCTATTACACATCACCTGTACACTGTGTTGTGTGTTCACCACCCCAAGTCAAGTCTCCATCCAGCACCATTCATCACCCCTATTCCTTCCTCAACCTCCTCCCACACCTCTTCCTCCTGGCGATAGCCACAGTGTTGTCCATGTCCAAGAGTTCCCCCTCTCTCTCTCCCTCCCTCCCTCTCTTTTTCTTAATAGCTGACTAAGGGGGCTATTGGTCAAATACACCATCCCAGGAAGAAAATTAATGAATTTCTGTAGCTTTGATGGTAGAACTGAACCAAGCTGTGGGAAACAGAACGTGTATCTGCACAGGCTTACAGACCCCTCTTGCCTTCTCCCTGCCCTTGGCTTGGCCCAACATTTGCTCACCTCCATCACCACCTGTAAGGACTTATTTTGCAACCAAGCAAGAATATTTATTAACTTATTTAAACTCTATCTGTTGTCTTTCTTCAGAGAAACCAGAATATAAAACTCTTTTATTTAAATAAGAACCTAGACCATCAGGAGACATGAACCCAAAAAAAGAAAAAAGAGGAAGACATTCCCAAATTTATATTTATATACAAATATATGCTTCCATGTCTATTAGTTAGAGACGCACTACCTTTATGTGCCAAGCACCATAGGATTATGCTTGGAATGTCCAAGTGCTGACTCATAGCATTAGATTCATAAATAAAGATGACTAATACTTCCAAATCATCTTTTCTAAAACTATTGACTCAGCTGTAACAGCCTTAGGCAGCCAATGAGAAACCTCCATTTAAAGTCAATATTCTTGCTAACTTTAAACAGTGACTCACTCTGCCTATCTGACCACACACCATTTACAGAATCTATAAATCCTAACTGCAGCAATATCACATTCTCCCAACATGCATGGAAATTCTTAAACACCTATTATTGAATAGGGACGACCCTAATGAAAGAATTTATGTCCCAAGCCCAGAAAAGATGGCTCTTCTGTGAAGACTGGGCCACTCAGAATACCTTACAGTAGAAAAGTGAGATGAAGCAAGTTCTAGACACACAAACTAAATGACTGTTAAAGAACCACAGGGCGCATGCTCCACAGCTCAGTTACCTGAGAATATATTCTGCTCAAATGTGGTTTCTTGTTTGCAAAAAATGTTCAACCACACATTTGCCCTGTCCAGATACAGAGCTTTCCTCCACTCATCCTCTTGGCCTTCATGCAACAAGGAACTAGAAAATAAGGATCTATGAGAAGCTTGCTGACCTCTACCGCTAGGCCTGTCCAGCCAGGGGGGACGTGGTTCTAGCAAGAATGGCTCTCTCTAGAGTACATTTCAGAAGACGTGAAAACACACATGGTCAGAGGAATAGGGCGGGAGAGGCAGAAACAAATATTGTCTCACTGGGCTTCATATTTACCAAAATCATCCAGTTCTCAAGACAAAATTTTATTATTACTTTTTATAAACTGTCAAAGTATATCAAGGCTCATATTGCTGCTGTTTCAGATGGAGTTGAGGACTCCCCTTGGTCACTCATTAACTTCTCCACTTGACGCATGTGCCCTGTGTTCTTACAATTAAAACTAGGAAATTTAGCCCTGGTTGGTGTGGCATCATCCCACACAGATGCAAAGGTCACCAGTTCGATTCCCAGTCAGGGTACATGCCTGGGTGACAGATTCAGTACCTGATCAGGGTGTGTGCAGAAGGCAACCAATCACTATTTCTCACCCTCTCTTTCTTCCTCCCTCCCCTTCTCTCTAAAAAATAAATAAAGTTTAACAAGAAAAAGAGAAAAACGAGGAAATGTAAATATTTGTCTCTCTCACAATGTTAAAAAAATAAGAATAATCTTACATTAAATAGAAATGCTTACACTGTGAGAATTACTACTGGGAAATGACAATTTTTAAGTCTCTTACAAAGTGATTATGGCTACTAGCATGAAAAGGGATAATTTTCTGTTTCAGTTAAGAAAAAACTCCTAGGTAAGACAAAATACAAAGCAAGCTGGCAGCACTTCCTGCCTGGAGAGCACTCATCAATCATTCTGGCTGTCTTGTGCTAATGCTTCAACAAATCCACAGCAAAACGAGAGGGTTGCCAATTTCTATGCATTTAAAAGAGGACAGATATGTCACACTATGCAAAACATAGCATCATGTGATCAGAAAAGGCATTTAATAATTTGAAGCAGGACAATAAATGTCAGTGAATACTCTGAAATTTAGTGCCTCTGAAACAGACCCTTTAGGATGTTCCTGAAATATACTTTCTGCACTCAACCAATGTCTGATTCTTCTGTAGTTTCCATTTGCAAAAGGACTTGGGATGTCCCGAAGGCATGTGAGTGACATCACGCTTGGACATAAAGTTCAGGGAATAAAACACACATGCAATTGAGGAGGATAAAAAACCAGCAATGCCTTTTCCAGGACTTCCCTAGAAAGGCAGCCACAGTGTCCTATCAAATCAAAAGCCTTTGCCTATAGGAACTTTTATTACCGCTCCTCTCAAAAGGATGAGGGGGAGGGGGAAGCTTTCCAGTTTTCACAGGAAAAGAATGATTTCCAAATTATGACTTTTGAGAGCTGAAGAGAGGGAATGACTTATTCGCAGTAAATGTAAAACACATGGTACTCTCAGAGGGTTCTTGTCCACCCTGTACAGCTATTTCTCTTACATGAAAGAGACAAATTATTAAGATTTAAACACAATACCCCTTAGAATGTACCATACATTTGTGCTTAAAGCCTGAGGGCTGAGGCTTTAAATAATATTGCTTCCGAGGGCAAGCAGGGGAAGAGCGGCTCCCTACTCCAGAGACAAGCAGGGCAACTGCACCCCATACACCAAGAAATACAGTTGGGTGGACACAGCAGTGAACAGGGTCCTTGCCCAGTGCACCCCCTTTCAGAATGTGAAGAGAGAGCTTTCAGCCAACTGGAAAGGCCGGTGGCCTCACTGAAAAATATGGGGACCCATTCACCCAAGGTAGGTGTGGAGGTTTTCTTTCTTTTTTTTCCCCTCTTTTCATCATTTTTTCAGGGTGCGTTCTCCTTATCCCAGTGGCTCTTCACCCCATTTGTGCAGTAGAATCATCTGAAAGGTTAAAAAAAAACCTACTTTTCTAATATGCATCTAGATTTAAGAGCCACTGTTGTATCCTCAACTGATTTCAACCTTACTAACTCAGCATTAAACTGCATCATTTAGACTTCTGATGAGATCTGCCAAGCAAGCTCTCTTTATTATCTTTTTTTTTTTTTTTTTTTTTTTTGAGAAGTCCAAGAGGCTCTCAAGGAAACATTAGTACATTTTCCATGGTGGGCCAAGTATATCCTCCGTTGCTACGTGCCGAGAGCCCCTAAGTATAGAACACATTATACATGGTATGGGAATTGCAGCTCACTCCCATAGATCCTCGGGCTCTCCACCCCACCCCCACCGCCTTCCTACTGTATGTCACAGACAAGTCCTGAGGGAAGGCGTGGGACAGCATTTCTCAGGAGGTTCTATCCAATTTCCTAGCAATCTGTAACACAGGAAAGAGCTCTCTGCAGTCTGTCACTGTGATACGAACGCTTCTCACAGATCCCGCCCCCTAAACAAACAAACGTCCTCTAAGCAGAGCCAGCACATTCCCTGAACAACCCCCAGGAAGTGACTGCACAGTGATGTCTGCGGACTGCACTTAAATTATCATTTATTACGGAAGCCGTATGCAGTGAGCACCCCTCACTGCCCACCAAACACATCCACCACAGCAGCTACCTGCCTCTCCACTTCTCAGGTAATGAACATGTCCACAGCTCTATAGGGATAAGATGACCAGAACCTTAGTCAGAGCCAAACGACAAAAAGTTCTTCCACAGTTGTCCTACACGAAAAATACAAATTCTTCATTTCAGGAAAATCTACTCACTCATAGACCAAAACCAAGTACTTTAAGAGAAAAAAATGGCAGCCTTAGATTTGAACATACAGCAACTTCAATGATCAATTTTAAAACTGTACAGGCAAACGACATTCTAAATCTGCTTTTTTAAGTTTAAAAGTTAAGTCCCTGTGTAGCTAGCTACATTCGTTCTATCAATATACATTGTTTTTGCACATAACGCAAAATTTGCTTATGATTTGATTTTAGAAGTAGAAAGTCCATAGAATGAAGACTCATATATGCTAATGGCTGCTGTTTATTAAATGAGTGGTAGGTACCAGGCCCTATGCTAAGTGTTTTATTGCACTTCATTCCCTCAACCCCATGGAGGAACTACCAAAGTCTCCACGTACAGATGAGTTCATGATGCTTCAATAAATAAAACATGTCCACTGTCAGCAAAGCCAGAGGATGGCTGAGCTGGAATGTGGACAGAAATCTAGCTGACTGCAAAGCCCTTAACCATTTCCATAAACTATTACTGTATGTATCTTTTATAAGTGAGCCATGTGCTGAAATACCACTCCCACCTCCATATTCAAAAGAGGAGACAAGGAATCTGAATTCTTCTTGGACTGTTAACCTAAGGCAATTCCACTTTATGGAGCAGGGATGAGGGTGGGGTTTGGACTCTTGCCTCTGATATAAGCCGACCAGAGACAAGTTTCTGAATTTCTGAGCACCAGGTTCTCGTGCACAAAACGAGGGCGCGGACCTCAGAGCTGTCGGGAGGGCTGACTGAAGTGGCATCGGAGACTCAGGAACTGCTAGCTTTCTTCCTCCCGTCACCTCCCATTCACTCGGCTAGGGAAAGTAAATCTTATCATACCACTATGAGAGAGGTCCTTAAAGAGAAAAAAAATTGTCAAAAATTAAAAGGGATTGGAAAAGTGAAAAGTTCTGCTTTAGAGAAGCTGTGTTTCTGATCGTTATCACTTCTGTGTTTACTGAGTCCTGAAAGAAATAAGTTATCACTTAATTCACACTGAAGAGTTCCTATTTAAGAAAGTGAACTTTTTTTGTCATTTTGAAAGCAAATTATCCTGACTCAACTGTTTTTCCAGTCTGAATTTTCTATTTGGCTTGGCTTTATTTTGGTTTTGACTCTTGTATTTTGACAAGTCATTATTACACGCCCATTAAGTGCTCAGGCCTGTAAGAAATCTAAAAATTCTGAAAGTAGGATTCTTACCTTGAAAAAAGTATAATATATGGTTGGGTTTTCTTAAAAGTAGCACACATAAAATGTGGGCATTACGTGATAATTAACACTTGCCAGTGGCTAAGATCAGGAGAAGGGTGTGACCATTAAAAAAGTAGCAGAAAACAGTTCCTTTGGGGTGAGGGAACAGTTCTGTACCCTGGTTGTGATTACTTGAATGTAACAGGATAATAAATTTCACAGGAATATATACCCAACCCCCCCAAAAAAGAATGCATGTAATAACTGGTAAAATCTAAAGAAGGTCTCTACATGAGTTAATAGTACTTTACCAAGGTCAGTTTCCTGGTTTGGCCAATGTGCTATGGTTTTGCAGGTTTGTCTTTAGGCAAATCTGGGCGAAGGGCACATGGAAACCCTGTTCTATTATCGCAACTTCTGCGAGTCAAGTTATATTAAAATAAAACTAGCACTTTAAAAAAAAGATGAAAGATCTCTATAAACTGATATGCAAAGATCTCTAAGATTCGTGGTTAAGTTTAAAAAAGGTGGTATGCGATGTGTGTAACATGCTACCTTGTGTGTAAAAGCAGGAAGTACAGAACTGAGATCATATTTCCTTGAGCAGCACAAAGAGACAAGGGAAGGGCACATAAGACACTAAGGACAGTGGTTTCCTGTGAGGGTAAAAAGAAGGAACTTACAGATGGGGCAGAGAATGGAAGGAGATTTTTACACTTCTCGGGTTCTGAACCCTTATAATTGCCATATTATTTAAAAGACAAAAATGAAAACGGGATGGTGATGCAGTAAATCATAACACCAGTGTAGAAATCTATGTCAAGTTCCTTACTGAACGGTTTACGTACACTATTTTTCATCCTCCAAACAGACCAAGCTGAATGATCACTCTTTTCTACAGAGCGTAAAATCAAGACTTAAGGGGAGTTTTTAAACCCTTCCACTCTCTTCCTATTTAAGGTCTGCTGAAGTATCACACTGCTTCTTTTTTTAGTTATCGGGTAGGCCAAAACATTCATCTAGTTTTTTCCATACAATAGCTGTGTTTCGTTGTCTTTAACTTCATTCGAAACAATTTTGTTAGACTGTATTGTGACAGCTGTCATATCAGTGTGTATTTTTAAAAAACTGATCAAAATTGGTGAATTTTTGTGCAGCCATTTTAATACTAAAGATGGAAGAAGATATGCAACATCTTCAGCATATTATGCTTTATTATTTCAAGAAAGGTAAAAATGCAACTGAAATGCAAAAAAAGGATTTGTGTAGTGTATGGAGAAGATGCTGTGAATGATCAAACATGTCAAAAGTGATTTGCTAAGTTTCTTGGTACTGTTGGTACTATTGGTACCAAAGAATTATTTTGGCCAAATAATTATTTGCTGTGGGGCTGTCTTATGCATTGGAAGATGTTTAGTAGCACCCCTGGCCTCTACCCACTAGAAGCCAATAGGGGGAAATAGCTGACATACTCAAAATATTCAAATCAATAAAGTTATTGGCGAAAATGCAAACTGTCTTTTATTTAATGGAAAAACAGACTTTTTGGCAAGCCCGGTAAACTTGTTGGGGTAACATTCATTAATAACGTTATGTGTTTTAGGTGTACAATTCTATAATAAGTCGTCTGTGTATTGTATTGTATGCTCAGCACCCAGAGTCTAGTCTCCTTCTGTCACCACACATTTGATGCCTTTGACCTTCTTCATCCCCCTTCCAGCCCCTTTCTCCTCAGGTAACCACTATAATGTTGTGTTTATTCATTTGCAGCTTTCTGTTTTATACACCACATATGAGTGCAATGATAAGGTTCTTGTCCTTTTCTGTCTAGCTATAAGAGAAATGCAAATCAAACCACAGTGTGATACCACCTCATACCTGTTAGAATAGCAACTATCAATCAGACAAGAAATAACTGTTGGAGAGGATGTGAAGAAAAGAGAACCCTCATCTACTGAGGATGGAATGCAAACTGCTTCAGCCCCTAGGAAAAAAGTTATGAAGGCTCATCGAAAAATTAAAAATAGAGCTACCCTATGACCCAGAAATCCCTCTTCAGAGTATCTACCATAAAATTTTAAAAGGCTTATTTGTAAAGATACGAGGTCTGTCTGGAAAAAGTCCAATCACTGTTAATATAATGAGAATGGTTTGTGCCACATCGACGTGACCTGGCAGCCAAGGAGAGTGGACTGGAATGCACATGTGTGAACAATGATGACTTCCCTGAACTAGTCAGTACTAGTCAGTGTCTACTAGTACTAGACAGTACATGCTGTTGAGTGAGCATGTGCACTGTGTAGCTGTCGCATTCAAAATGACTGAGCGAGTACAGCAATGAATCTGCATCAGATTTTGCATTAAGCCTGAACATTCCTCGGCAGGCACTACTGGGATGACTCAGAAGGCCGAAGCTACAGGGAACTGGTGAATGGCAGCTTCTTCACAACGCACTCAATCATGCATCACGTCTGATGCAGTTTTTGGCAAAACGGTGACTCAGCCTCACTACAGCCCAGATTTGGCACCCTGTGACTTCTGGCTTTGCCCAAAACTAAAATCACCTTTAAAAGGGAAGAGATTTCAGGCCATCAATGAGATTCAGGAAAATATGACGGGGCAGCTGACGGTAACTGGGAGAACTATGTGAGGTCCCAAGGTACCTAACTTTAAAGGGGACTGGGCATGACTGTCCTATGTACAATGTTTCTGGTATCTTGCATTATCTTCAATAAATGTCTCTATTTTTTATATTACATGGCTTGATACTTTCATGCATCCCTATGTTCACTACATCATTACTCACAATAGCCAAGGCATGTTAAAAATCTAAGTATCCTTTAATGGATAACTGGATAAATATGCGGTACATATGCAATGGAATACTACTCAGCCATAAGAAATGATGAATGATTATCATTTGGAACAACATAGAAGAGCCCAGAGTGTATCATGCTGAGTGAAATAAGTCAGATGAAAAAGGATAAGGGCCACATGATTTCACCCATGTTGTTTATCTCAGTGCCCTTGTACACGGCATTTCCTTTGCTTAAAACCACTCACCCCTCTTACCCTGCTTTGCCCAGAAAACTCCTATTCAAACTTTAAAACCAAGTTCCTGCCCAGTTTTCTTGGAACCTCTCTCCTCAATAGGATGAATATTTCTCCTCTTGGTCTTACTTCTGTATCTCATATTAAGTTAAGAATATCTTAAAAGTAAGTTATTTTTTAACTGTGTTTAAATCCCAGCACCTAGCAAAGTACCTGGCAACTATAACCGTTGCTCAGCAAAGTTCCTTAAGCTGTAATGAACTCTTTAAACCTCACCATGAAAGGAATTAAAAGGTCTTCAAAAGGGTTAAGACCTGTCATTAAAAAGACTCACGTTCACTTGCTGTTAAAATGGTAGTTAAATATTTTTAAACAAAAGTAGCTACAAGTCATTTTAAAACCACCAATATCTTAAGAGAAGTCTCTCAATTAAAAGTGGACATGAGTAGACATTCCTTACAAAGTCTTAAATGCCGAATTTCTAAGTGAGGCTAATTCCTACTACTTTTTTTGTAAATTCTTTACAAACTGTGACTTCATAAAAAAAGTAATAACACCTTTTATTTTAAAAATGTAATTTAAAAAAATTTTTCTAAGTATGGCCTTCTTCATTTCCTTTCCTCTGCAATGTATTCACCTTTGAAGGTGAAATAAAGGGCATTATGCTCAGAAGAAACCTTGGTCCTTTGGTGCTGAGCTTCTCAACGACTTCATGATCATTTAATATGGCCTAGATTTCTAGACAGCCACACGTAGCTGACTTTAAAAGCTGTTATTCTCCTCAAAAAGAATTTGTCTTCCAGAGAACATGGCCTACATGACTCCTAAGTCAAATCAACAGTCACGTGCCAGGTGTGGCATGGTGGTCAGAGGAGCCTGCGCTCCAGCCTTGGCTCTCAGGGTTCCAAACTGTGTCCTTGACCAAGTCGTCTCCTCCAGCTCACTTTCTTCATCGGTGAAATGAAGTTATGCTGATATCAAACACACACTGAGGTGTTGGGAAGATTAAGTAACTTCCAACACATATAAAGAATTTAGAACAATTCTTAATATATGCCAAGGATTGACTAAATATTAACAATTAACAATATATAACTCTAACATATGGTACATGCCAAATAAATGGCATTAATTCAAGAAGGAGCTTATCTCTGTCTAGTTAAGCTTAAAGTATCTGAAAGAATTATCTCAAGGTCATTACAAAAGATAGAGAAAACTTTGGAAAACTTCGAAAACACCAGAAATGTGATGATAGAATGTATATATCTTCAAGCAGTATGAGCTGTTAATTCCCTTTCTAAGAGATAAGCCTGACTCTCTCAAGAAGGAGACACACACCCCAAATCCTGGACTGTCTTCTGCTTTGAGGATTTTGATTAACCAGAGAGTTTAATTTTTTCAGATGTTTTGCAGCAACATTTCTTTTTCAATGAATATTCCAAAACATGGATCTTCACAATAAATCAGATTTAAAAAAAGAAAGTCTATTCTAATGGGTCTTTACCAGAGAAAGTGGGTCATGAGATGTACTTGGGTGTGTTCTAAAAGGGTTTTCACTACCATTTGTTTAGCTGTCCTCATAGGCTTTGAGGGACCTTTCATAACCCAGATACAACACCAACTCCAACTATGCTACCAAAAGGCTTTCTTTGCTATCAATAGTATTTAAGTCACTAAAATCAGTGTCAAAACCAGCAACGGGGTATATTAAATAATCAGAAAAAAATATCTTTCATAGGGAAGCGATTTAAAAATATTATTGAGGAACTTAGATATTTATACACCCAGGTTCTTAATAGCATTATTCACAATAGCCAAAAGAAGGAAGAAACCCATTCATTTTATTGACAGATGAATGGATAAACAAAATGTCCTAGATACACATAAAAGAGTACCATTCTGTCCTAAAAAGGAAATTCTGATAACCGCTACAACATGGATGAACCTTGAGAACATCGTGCCAAGTGAAATTAGCGAGTCACATAAAAACAAACTGTATGATTCCACTTACAATATATCTAGAACAGTCGAACTCATAGAAACAAAGTAGAATGGTGATTGCCAAGGCCTGGGGGGGAGGGTAGGCTGGGGTGTTAATATTCAAAGGGTACAGAGTAAGTTTGACAAGGTGACGAAGTTCTGGAGATGGATAGTGGTAAAGGCTTCACAGTAATGTGAGTCTTCTTAACACTACCAAACTGCACACTCAACACGATTAAAAACGGTAAATTGTATGTTACGTATATTTTAATACAATAAAAAAACTATTGAGCACCTGCAACACATACATAGAAAAAGGAGGAATGGGTAGTTATCAGTGGACTTAGAGTGAAGAAACAGTTCATCTAGATAATTTTGAGCAAGAGAGACCCTAAGAGAAATTATCAACACTGCTTTAATTCTCTTTTTAAAATGGGGGGTTCCCCCCTTTGTGTTAGCTAAAGAGACCTCACTTTAGTATGAAAATAGAGTAAAAAGTAATCCTCAAAAAATGTTAAAGAGAAAAATATTCAAACTCTACTCATACTCCAAGGCTCAATCACATAACACTCCAGTTATGTTTGGTAACGTGGGTGTCTTCGGCACTGCAGCTACAGCAAAAATTACAGGAATCAACGTTCCCATCTCAAAATGGAATTTGAGCCATCCATAATCTTTACTGTCAAAGCAATTCCTAATAAATTTCAGTTAGGTTAATCCCATTAAGATCTAACATTGTTATCCTTTTTAAGTGAAAACACATTTAATTAGTTCATAGGAACGAAGAGGCAGTCTGGTTCTGCCACTTCAATATCCGTTTCTCGGGTCCTATGGACATGATATGAATACAGATAGGACTATTTGCTTCTGGTATTTCACTTTTCTTTCTTTCTCTTTACCCTTCCCTGCAGCCTTACTTATTGAAATTTTACAGGGCCTGGCCATCAAAGTGCTTTCAAGGGAGGACAAACTCTTCAGAAGTAAGGAAGATCAGTAAACTATTTTCTGTCACTACCACATCCTTCGTGACACACCTTCAGTGAGGTAGGTTCAAAAAGGAGCCCCTCTGTAGTGAACCCCGAAAAGCCAGTCTGCTGCAGATCTGACCATCTATTTCTTTTGAAACACTAAATAAAAGCTCACCGGGCAAACTATCTTTGTCCCTAGACAAGGGTAGAAATATACATTGTAAATTCGATCTCAAGGTTGAACAGGAGTAGAGAATGAATGAATGCTTTCATGGGCAGAAAGATGGACAAGACACCTGACAGTCCTGGACTGGTTTTGATAAATCAGATACTTCACTAGGACGGGTTACAAACAGTCACCTTTTAAATAAACCAACAGAAAACAGAGGGTAGTGTGATACGTAACTGTTAAGGTTGAGGAGCGCTAGAAACCGGGCTGATCAGAATCAGCTTACGGGAAGTCTTGGCAGATCTTTAACTCAACTCATGCATCTGCATGAAACAATCTCTACTTGGTAAGAGTCAACCCTTTGGCATTTCTGTATTCATCTGATTTAGTATGATCTGGAAGGATAAACACAAAATGTTTCAATAAACATGAATTATTTTTCTGATTCTTCAAAGGTAAGGTATTTTTAATTTCATTCTGATTATAGGTTTTGCTGGAATTAAAAACAGGTGGCAGATGAATATTTGCTATTGCTGGCAGCAAGTTTGCATATCAATAGAAAACAGAAATTTTCTAATCACATAAATCATATATTGTAATCACATGAAAAATAGCTCTTTCAATTTCTTTTGGTGAGAATTGTTTTGTTTAAGCTCTAAGAATCAGAGAACCTCAAGGCCAACACGTCAATAACCTGGCTAGGTAGTGATGAGTCTACAAGGTGGTTTGGGAAATACATAAATGTATATTTATTTTCCTAAAAGACATTAGATTGTCAACTGTGACCAATCAGGTTTTAAACGTCTGCTGTCAATTAAGAATACATTCCTGAATTGATTAAATTTTTCCCATTTTGGAAAATGAAATTGGGTCTTTATTTCTGCCACATCTGCCATCAGCAAGGAGAAGGGAAGGGCATAAAATAAAATAAGCACTGGCATCCGGAGAAGCTAACCTCCTCCCCATATTTTTTATTGGAAAAATAAAATTTGTTTTCCAGTAAGATATTTCATTTTTTAAAAAAATCTGTTTCTACTCAAGGCTAGAGTTCTATTTATTTTTAAATGAGGCCCATGAAACCTCCCAAGTGCGACTTAGATTTACATCTGGCTAATCCCCTAAATGTGAGGACCAAGTTCATGCTGTTTATTTCTAATGAGTTCTGTGATTTTTGGATAACACGTGTGAGAGATAGCAAATTAACTACTGCTAGTCAGCAGCAAGCAAGCAAAAGATGTTTTGGGAAGCCAGTGTGAGCGAATCCTGCAAGTCAATTTCTAATCACACTTGCCAGAAACTTGGGGGGAAAGGTGATAAAACCTGCCAAGAAAAACCATTGGTAAACTTGTTTCCCTTTCCTTTTTCCATGGAATTTTTCAGCACTCAACCAACAAATACAGCTCATTCTTTCCTTTCCATAACTTTGGGACTGCAAGGAAGGCTCTGGTCCCTCTGATAGTCTTAGAAAAATTAAAATGCCTCTCACTGCAAAATGCACAAAGCCATTAGCCTCTGGAAGTCCCCCTCCTGGAGTTGTGCCCACCTCCAGAAAGGGGGCTGCAGAGGTGAGGTGGGAGAGGTCACGGGCAAGCTATAGAAACACATATTCTTCCCCCTACCCAAGACACCTACAGGTGAGTAGACAAAGGGCAGCGAAATCTCCTTACCTAGAACTGGCCAGAAATACTGTGCAACCTGTCTGTGCCAGCTGAAAACAAAGCAACAGATAAAGCTAGAGATAACAGAAACACACTCCCCCATACCTGGTCACTAATGGCTTAAGAAGCACATTTCAAACTATTTCCATCTAATTTCTCATCTGAATCCCAAACCACACACAGGTCTGAACTACTGGTTTTGAAGCATGACTATATAGCTAGAATCACCTGGAGAGCCTATACGTCAATCTAATACTAGGACCCACCCCCTTTCACCACCCCTACCCCGCAACTCAGTTGGAACTGGAATCTCCTGGAATCAGACCAAGTGACCAGTGTTTTTTTTTTTTTTTAAAGCCACCCACGTGAATTCTATTGTGTGGCCAGTAGTTGAGAACCACTTTAGAAGTACAGGCATACTTCATTTTATTGCGCGTTGCTTTACTGCATTTCACAGATGTTTCTTTTTTACAAATGGAAGGCAAAAAGATTATGACTCACTTCACTGCCATACTTGCTTTATTGCAGTGATCTGGAACCAAACCCACCGTATCTCCAAGGTATGCTTGTCTGCTCTTTTTTAAATAAAAGAGCTAATTTATCTATTAAGTAAATTAGGTCTCTAATTTCACTCAGTCTATCCAGTCCCAGAAAGCCCTGGTGATGACCACGCCCCCACAGCACGCAGGCTTCCCGTGCACAGAGGCTGAGTTGCAGGCCCTCTGCAGTGAGCAGTGCAAGAACACTTGGGACAGGCCCCACAAGGCAAGGAAAGCTTGACTCCATCTTGGTCGTTAAAAAGCAAAAACTCCCATTTGCCTCTACTCAACACCTCTGACACCAGATGTGTGGGGAGTTTTTGGACACCAAGCAACTCTCCAATTCTCTACAGGTACGAAGAGAGTGTCCTACAATTTAATTCATTTCTGACACTCTGTCCAAACTCAGTACAGACCCCACTGGATAAGGGCTCAGTCCTTCAAATGCCAACTGCAAGTCCAGGTTGTCACCTGTACCTCTGACCAACCAGCTGTAAGTCAGAGATTTCCACAACCCATTCCTCCAGTTCTATCATTTACTAGAACAGCTCTCAGAACTCAGGAAAACAATTTACTTACCAGATTACTGGTTTGTTAGAAAGGACAGGACTCAGGAACAGCCAAATGGAAGAGATGCCTCGGGCAAGGTGTATGAAGCCTCTCTGTTCTCTCTAGGCACACCAACCTCCCAGTGCAACCGGAAAGTTCTCCAAAACCTTTCTTATAGGCTTTTATGGCAGCTTCATTAGGTAGGCATAACTGATTAAATCATTGGCCACTGGTGATTAACTGGGTCTCCAGCTCCTCTACCCTCCCTGGAGATCAGGGGGTGGGACCAAAAGTTTCAATCCAGTAAACACAGGGCTGGTTCCCATGGCAACCAGACCTCCTATTTAGGGACCTCCAAAAGTCAATCATTAACATAAACTCAGGTATGGTAAAAAGGGGCTTGTTTTGATTAACAAAAGAGGTCCTCTCACCTTTATCACCCCAGAGCTTTTTCAAGAGCTTGGGACAATAACCAAATATTAAAACAAAAGATACTCCCATTGCCCTTAAGAAATTACAGGGGTTTCAGGAACTTCAGCCAGGGGCCAGGGACAAAGACCAAAATATATATATTTCTTAGTATAGCACAGTGACCCAGGTGTAAGTATTGTGAGTGTCTCGGGATATGCTGCAGTGTTTAACACAAAGACAGGTGTAAAATAGGGTGTGTAGTGAGCATAAAGTACTGGTTTGCTTTAGAGCAATCATTCCTTACCCTCTATGCATTAGAACCACCTGAAGGTCTTGTTCAAACTCCTCATCCAGTCCATCAGGGGTGGGGTCCAGCTATCTGCATTTCTAACAAGTTTCCAGGAGATGCTGATGGTATTGATGTCAGGACCACACCTAAGAATCAGTGCTCTAGACTACACTTCTGGCACCTCCAAATACTGGAAATACCAAACAGAAATTTGTTTTTATTTTCCCCCCAATTTTATTGAGATATAATTATCCTACAGCACTGTATAAGTTTGAGGTATACCACATAATGATTTGACTTACATGTATTGTAAAATGATTACCACGGTTAACATCCGTCAGCTCATATAGGTACAAAAAGGCAGAAAAAGAGGAAAAAACTTTGCAGTGAGAGGCATTTTAATTTTTCTAAGACTATCAGTGGGACCAGAGCCTTGGGATGGGAACTCTTGGGATCTACTCTCCTAACAACATTCAAATATACCATACAACGCAGCAGTATACCCATGGTCAGCATGTTGTACATTGCATCCCTAAGAGATTTGTTTTCCCAGTATCTACCTCTCAAATGGGAGTTATTGAATATAGACTGGATATTTTATTTGAAGGCATTATAGTTAACTATTGTTTTAGGTGTGAAAATAGTATTTATGTTGCAAAAAACCATGAGCTCTTATCTTTAAGAGATATACATTGAAAAAAATTTTAGGACAGAGTTGACATCTGTCATGCACCTGGCCTCCCCCCCTAAACAGGCAAGGAGGGAAGAACCAGAGGAACAGTGACCATTAGCATCGTGGGGCAGCCCAGGAAAGAGCAAGTGCCAGGATGTAACCACAAAGGGAGTCAGCGCAATCCTTTACCTGGAAATCTTCTCCCTCCAGAAAGTCTCTTACCTGAACATGCGGGTGTTAACGCTTCTGCAGTCTTCTGAGAGTGCTAGGAGAGAAAGGGAAACTGAGTCAAAAGCTGCAAGAACGTACAGAAGGACACAGTAGAGTAAGGTTTCAGTGCACATCTCTGTCTACCTACAGGCAACTCTGGAAAGCTGTTTGTTTATTAAGATTGGCCTTGCAGTTGACCGCTCTGGAGCCATGCCAGGGACGCAGTTCAGAATGGTAAGCCATCCTCTTTCCTGGAGAAAACCGGGAGCATCTAGAGACACATAGTTTTAGCACCAGCTCTGCTACTCCTATGCTAAGGCAGTGCGAGCACGACATTCTCCCTTTCTGGGTCTAGACGTCACTACCTGGAGAACGAAGTGTTTTAGATGTTCTCTATAGTGACTCCCAAAGCTAATAGCACACTACATTTGAAAAAATACTGGCCCTAGGGCATAATCAGAAGAAAAGAAAGGGAATGACCACGAATATAATATACCCTAGACCCTACCTAGTTATTTCTGTGGCTTATTTTATTTAATCTCTAAACCAGGTTTTGTAAGGTTAGTCTTGAAGCAACAGAGGCTATGAACAGGCTGTGGCTAAGAGTACGCGATTACTTGCCCAAGGTCATAGAACTAGCAGTAGTGGAGCCATAGATCACAACCAGGAGCTGGCTGATGCTAGGGAAGAAGGTCTTCCCACTGTACCAGAGATGTCAACCTTTTTCATCCCGTGGCACACAGAAACTAATTACTGAAATTCTATGGCACGCCAAAAACAAAATTTTTTGCTGATCTAACAAAAATAAAATAAAATTTGGTATAATTTTGTTTCATTCACACCAGACAGCTCTTGTTGTGTTGGCTGCTGTCATTTTTTTATTTGACAGTCTAGGGGAAAGGAGATCAGTGCCCCTGACTAAAAAGGCAGGCATTGCATATCTTAACGATTCTTGCAGCACATCCGTTGAAAATCTCTGTGCTACATACACCATGGACGATTTACTCAGGGCAGTCCTGTTGCTGATGGACTCACATTAGAACCATGCACTTTGACTCCAAGATTGTATCAAGGGTTATTTGTTTTCTGTGTCCCGACTTATCTTCTTAAAAACTCTGATATTTTATGAGAATGTATTTGATTATAAAATAATTTCCAATAGAATACCCAGTAAAGTTAGCTTGTAACACTTCTAATTATTTTTCCGTCTCAGCAAAACATACCAACAAAAGGGTAAAGACAGAGTCTTAGAACATGTTCAATGTACACTTCTTCTCATTTTTTATTCAGAACATTTATATCTGCCTTTCTCTAATAGTTCTCACTTTAAAAAAAAAAAGTTTATAACAGGTTACGTCTGGACACAAGGAAGAAGCTTGGAAATTTTGCTCTCTTAAAACCTTTAGAGGCTAAACCCCAAAATACTCATTTTCTAAGCACCTGGTTCCAAAAGCAAAGTTCTTGGCAAGTTGTGAAAGAGTCAACTATTTCACACAGCGGCATTTCTTTTTCTAAGGAGAAATAATTTTCTAGGGATTAGCGCTGCACTGCATTCCTGTTGGGACAAGACAGTGGAGCGGCCTCAGTGAACACACCGCATCAAGCAACTGCCTGGCTCTCGGGGGCTCAAGGTCATTTTTCTCTCACACAGGAATTCACATAATTGGCTACGCACATTCTGTCCCGTGAATCAGGTGGCAAGACAGCCTATTAGATAGATCAGTGGTCTGATCCAGGACACAGCTGCTCTGCTCCCTCCAGGCTTAAAATAATTCAGCACTGCCAACCGCCCCCATTAACGACAATTAATTTTATGAAATGGAGAAAATAAGCATGGGTAAACAAGATGGCTGACTCGCACTTCGCGAGGCAGAGAGGCCGGCCGTGTTCGGGGCACCAGCTGACTCGCAGGTGCTAATGAGGGGGTTCTGGAAAGGCCGGATTAAAGAGCAGCCTACATCCAGCCAGCCCTAACCCCAATCCAAACTCTTCTCCCACACCGCAGCAGGAGGGCCTCACTAATTGGAATGTGCTGAACACGTGGCCTGGAACACGGTTCTGGAGAGCACATACCTCCAGAGTATCCTGAGTATTTCTTCCTTTCTTTCTTTCTCTCTCTCTCTCTCCCTCTCTCTCCCCTCTCCCTCCACTCAGATTTCTTAGCTCTTAAAAATCTAAACATGCACAATAATAAATGTGGTTTTAGAAATTCAAGTGCATGTTTGTGTGATGGTTAGAAAAGAAAAACAACACAGGTGGAGATCATTTTTCTAACACAACTTCCCCGTAGGACCGACAGGAATGACCAGAGATAGAGACAACAAAGCTGCCTGGTGAAAAGGGGCCCTCGATATCACATTAGCTCCTAGTTCTAAGGAAGATGGTTGCTCTGAATTTCCCTTTAAACATAGCAACTTCAAAAAAAATCCCTATTTTTTTACTACATCTTTATGTAGGGAAGCCTGCGTGCCTGTGAAGGCTCAACACAAAACAAACAAGAGTCTTTACAAGTCCTGTCTGACCACCCAGGGAGAATCAAATAGTATTTTTTTTTCCTCCAGTAGGCCACCCCAGGACACCACGAATAAAAAGGAAAATGAGGAATTCATCATGTAACTGGGATGTATTTTTCTAGTGTAGCTGCTACACTGTTTTAATCTAAACATTATGGTATATTATTCACTAGCAAAGCCAAAGGAGGGCTAATTATTTGTTTATTGAGCAGTAAGTTTTGAAATAGCAGAAAACAGGTTAAAATCGAGAGGACAGGAAAGAGGAGGAAGATTAAGGCATTTTCTTCTCAAAGTCCCGAGAACTGAGCAGGGATTTTTTTGTAAGTGCTGATGTTCAGAATGGCAGGACAGTGGAGCCAGGCCCGGGTGCTATTCAGTACAAAAGCCTGGATGAAACTCTCAGAGGCTTTGACCGAAGCAGACATTGGGGAGGAGTTTTCTCAGCATCACACCAAATTGCTGAATTACATGAAAGTACTTTAGAATCAGAAGAAGGCCTTACAGTCATAAACATCCTGAAATATACTCCTCTAATCACGGCCCATTCCTGCACAAAATCTTTATTTGGGCCTCACAAAGGCCAGATCCTGTAACCAGACTCAGGGAGCCTCTCCTTTCAAACCCCAAGCTGCCTTGCCAGGCTCTGTTTTCCAGGCGGGCACAGAACTCCAGGCCCCTGACGTCCCTGCTGTTGCTCAAGGATGCAGGCACTTGGCACCTGGCCAGCCAGTGCGGATGGTCTTTTATTTTATTATTCATCTGAGGTGTCCTCATCTCTTTACTGACTCAACCTTGAACACATAAGGATAAAGTGGGGTTAACAGACCTGCTCCCGAACCACAGCTCTGCCGATCAACAGCCAGATGACTTTGGACAAATTACTTAATCTCATTCTCTGCCTCAGTTTCTTCGTCTGTTAAATGAACATAATAAAACCTATCTCACAGCCGTGAACTTTAAATGAGACAAGCATGATAACTGACACTCATCAACTTAGTATGTTACTTCCCTCCACTCAAATTAAATGCCACCTTCTCCCAATCCCCAAGACTTTCTTAACACTGCAGCTAAAAATAATCTCCCCTTCTCTAAATCCCCTTCCTATTTCACTGCAGCTGTGCTAGTTCCTGGTCGCTCATTATTGCTAGCCCTCTATATACCTGTACACCTTCCAGACTGCCTGCTTTTTGGAGGCAGGATCCATGTTTAATGCAAGTCTATATTCTTTCCAGTGTCTTACACAATCAAACTGTGAGAATCTCAAGAATCCAGGATTAAAAGGACGCCTTTATACAATTTAGGCAAAACCCATTATTCTATAGACAAGAAAACTGAGCCCGTGTGAGATAAATGACCTCACTGCTGATAAGTAATAAAACGTCTTCCCACATGACAAACATGAACAGGTGGATGGATGGACACATGGACGTAGGGGCAGACCAACCAGCCATGAGCTACACCATCCAAGATGCTGCAAGCCATTCAAACCCTGACCCACAATATAATGGCCACCTCACCACTCATGCTTTCTTTTTTTTTTTTCTTAAGATTTTACTTATTTATTTTTAGACAGAGGGGAAGGGAGGAAGAAGGAGAGGGAGAGAAACATCAATGTGTGGTTGCCACTCACACGCCCCCTACTGGGGACCTGGCCCACAACCCAGGCATGTGCCCTGACTGGGAATCAAACTGACGACCTTTTGGTTCACAAATTGGCACTCAATCCACTGAGCCACGCCAGCCAGGGCAATCGTGCTTTCCTCATCTACTAAAAATCTTTTTTTTGCCCTGCCTGGTATGGCTCAGTGGATTGAGCATCAGCCTGTGAACTGGTCAGGGCACATGCCAGGGTTGCAGGCCAGGTCCCCAGTTGGGGGGCACGCAAGAGGGGCAACCAATCCAATGTACCTCTTGCATGTTGCTGTTTCTCTCCTTCTCTTTTTCCCTCCCTTCCCCTCTCTCTAAAAGTAAATAAATAAAATCTTAAAAATAATTTTAAATGCCATTTCTTTAAAATTCATGATGAAATCCAGGTCCAGAAAATTCACCCTGCAAAGGGTTTAAAATAGTATACCTCTTCACCCACAGGATCTGTTCATTTAAAATATAATTTTAAATAAAATCTTTTTATTTAAAATAAAATCACTTTAAAAGAAAATATTTAAAACTTTTCAAATAAACAGCAGCTCACCTCCACCTTGTATAAGCTCATTCATGCCACAACTTTTATTGAAAGCCAGTACTGTGGTGCCAGTCACAAGCTTGTCCCCACAGACAGAGCATCCCCATGAAGAGCTCACAGCTCAATGTCATTTCCTGCTCTTCTCCATTCTGCCAACTCCATCTGTCCCAAAATTTATTCAGTAAGGTGCTGTACCGGCACGATAAACCCTATCACAGACATAATGAGAGAATTATGGAAAGGCAGATTGCAAAGCACTTGGCAAACACTTAAGTCTGAAGGTTTTGGATATAGGAGCCCATTTCCCTTCACTCTAAGATTCAGGAAATGTTGCAATCTTCTCAGATGTCAGGAAGCTCCAAAGACTTGGGGCACGGGAAGAACTTCCCAGAATGCCTCGCTACAGAGCCACACAACTGACAGGAAACGGCCTGGGGAAACATTCTGTAGTGTTGCTACATGTTCAAAAACGCCCACTTCTATCCAGATCTCTTAGAACTTTGAAACTGAATGGAAATGCAATGTGGGTAATACACCAAGTAGAAAATTATGGCGTGGGATTGCTGGGACTGGAGATCGATGAGGAAAGCAAGTTCATAGCAGTTGAAGACCACACGCAGAGCAGTCCTCCGCGGCACTATGCCAATCACTGTCCTCTCCCTGACAAGCTTGCAGGGCATGCCGGGAGCACCTGAGAGGATTCAGGGAGGCCTTCGCTGTGGTACAGGCTCTCTCCGAGATGACTATGATGACGGTTCACATGTCACTTCCCCAGAAGTTGTGTCTGACATCCTGTCTATGGCAACAGTACTTCTGGCAATATCTCCAGCACCATATTCTGCTTTGTTTCTTTATAGCAATTACTATTATCGAACATTAAATTATATCCCTTTTTTCATTATTGCCAGTCTCCTCTGGGAAAACAGAAGCTTCTTGAGGGCAGTGACTTTGTTTTCTTTACTTTTGTATTCACAATACACAGAACTGTACGTAACACAAAGTAGGCGATGAATGCATAGCGATTAAATAACTAATTGCTATCCACTTCCCAGATAGAAACTTATTCATGGAGGCCCAATGTTATTAAGTTACTAACATGGTTCCTCTTCATTACTGGGTACAAAGTAAAACCCAGTTTGAACCTGGCCTCTCTCTGTTGATCCCTGAGGTACCTCAGGAATCAACCCAGAGAATGAAAGAAGTGTTTCAAGTGATGATCCTGGACAGCCGGTGTGCAGAGGGAGTGACCTGGGCAAGCTGGGGTGGAGAGTCACTTTAACTCTGAAGCAGAGCCAGATTTGAGGAGTGGCACCTTTGACCAGAGTCACTAGGCCACTGCAGATGCAAAGGGCACACAGCCTGCTGCTGGGAGCACATGGGCCGGACTGAAGAATGCCACGCGGCTCGTGGCAGTGAGGAGGCTGCATGGGGTGACATTCTCTCCCTGTGGCTACAAGGGCCCCACAGACGTCCACCGTGTGGAACAAAGTCGAAACTGTCAAGAAGGACCACAACTGGGGACAAAGACAAAAAATCAGGGTGGCGCCTTCGCTTTAGAAAACAGCGTGCTTATCGATCAGCATACAAAGTATAAAGGCCTACCTGAACAGAACTCTATGAAGCAAATGAAAATACTTACAATAAGACCTAAAACCACAGTAATTTTTGCGTGTAAATTTTTAAAACTATAGTAAGGTATACCTTGTATATCTTTCCTTCCTTCTATTATAAATCCCTGTTTCCTGCAAAAACCAGAATTAGCAACATACAGGTTTTTCAATTCTAAATGACTTTTAACTTTTCACAAGCACATTTGTGTAGAACAGAACTTCAGTTCAGCTGTAATATACTATCTGAGAAGTTTTTCTTCATTTTTCTTGCTAATTCAAGAGTAATTCAACAATATAACAATTGCATACTGGATCCTATTCTCCGTCTTTTTCCAAATAGAGAAATGTTCTCAAAAAAAAAAAAAAAAGCTTTAAATGAATACATTTTAAACAATAATAATAAAGTGCAGTACTTCTAAAGTGTGCGTACTTCCTATAGACAGAATAGTTCTCTGCATGCTTTTCCACTGTGGGGGGAAATGCAATAAGCACATTCGAAAGTGTCGTGTTTTCTGTACATAATAAGCAAAGCCTCACCTTGCCTCATCTGAAGAGGCTGATTGGAAGGGCTCCCACCTTGTCTGAAATGGTCTCCAGATATGAAAAGGACGGGAGTGAGATCTTTACAGCCTAGAAGAAGACCCAAGCACTAAACGAGTAGTTGAGGAAAAAAGAAAGGGAGAGGGGGAGAAAAGGAAGTGGGGGAGGGGGGGGGGGTTGAAATAAAAAATTAAGCAGGGCAGGCAGACACAAAGCCAAGAAAGAATTCAGCCACAAATGCCCTTTTGCACTGTAATCACAGAGAAGATCTCAGATACCTTCAGACCAGGAACCAGTTTCCTAGCAGAGGGCCAGGGCACTCCTGGAAGATAATTTGAGCCATTTTTTCTTTTTCTGAGTAATAGCAGCAGCATCTGCCAAAATACGCCCTTGACCTGCCCATCTCTTTTTTCCCTCCAGGGATAGGAGCTCTCCTTCTGTCCTGATGAACAGACCCCCTTGCGCCTCACTCTACCCCCAGTTCCAACCATTATCAACAACAAAGACGTTATCATTACGAAGGCTTGTCAACCTGTGGCCCCAGGCTAGAGACACTACAATCCGAACTCCAACTTCCCAAAGAAATTACTGTTTGGTTTTATAAATTTTACCACCAGAAAAACTCCGGGTGCATATCCTATGAACAGCAGGTCTGTGGCTTTGGGTCCACAGGGCAGCACATTTGATAAGCCCCCTCAACATCAAAGTGAGTCCTCTCTCACTCAAGCACTGTCTGCCGGTGCAAGCATGAAACAGATTTCTAAACCAAATCTTCTTGGGGAAGGTCCTCCTTTCTTCTTTTTCCAATGCACTGGAGTTGTTTTCGCATCCCTGAAAAAGCACGATCTCGTTCACGACACAGCCAATCAGAGCCCAATAAATACCTGAACTGTGTCTTACTAGCACACATTAAGTAACGATATCCCAGGATAATTGTGCCAGACCCACCACTTCACCCAGGGAAATGCTCAGGTGCAAAAACTAATACATGGAAAAGAGAAAAAGGCCCCATGGTTTCTGCTTCTCAAAGACAGAGGAAGTCTTCCTTTCACGAAATGCCTATGTTAAAACTTCATTTTTCTTCCACACATTTCTATTCTCATGTTTGAAAATACCATGAGCTCTGAATTTTTTCAGGCCAGAAAATAAAATTTTCTGGGATTTCCTTGTAGGGAAGTTCAAATGATGGAATAATATTTGATATTTTCGGTTTTCCTGAAGATCAGAAGGACTTTCAGAATAATGCGTTTTTTCCCCCAACAAAGGCCATCTGCAAAGCTCAGTCTGCTAAAAAGAATCATTCTCACAGTCTTAATGTATTCTTTTCAGGAAAGCCCTGCTCAGAGAATTCCACAGGAGAAAAAAAAATCAGTGCCCCAAGACAGCACCAGTTTAATCATTATAGCTTCTTGTAAATAAATGAGGACAAAGTATTTTCTATACATTCGAGATATTAGAATGAGGGGGACATAGGAGTGATGATGATCTTGAATATTATATATTTTTCACTTTCCCTTGATGGACCCATATTAAAACAAATATTTGAAAGACCTGCCAGTGTTTCAAAGAACGTCTTACAGGAAAGGCACTTTCAGAATCCTGCCGCAAGGCAAAAATAACCCTAAAGGAAGAAATATAAAATTACATCATCATTGTTAACTGAGAACAATAAGCACAATAACAAAATAATTAGAGTATGATACTAATATACCAAGGCACCTTTCATCCAGGACTCAGAATGTTTTATAAACATTCTCTCTTACCGAGATGACACAGCGAGGAAATTAGAGCATGAGGAATTTTAATGACTCAGCTGAGGTCACGCTGGTCAGCTGCAAGGGTAGACCAAAATGCAAATACTTTATTGTGGTCTACTGATCTAAAAAAGTAACCACATAACTATTTCAGAGGTATTTCAGAACTACTTTCATATTAGTCCTTCCGTTAAATTCTGATTTTGCCCCTTTTTTTGTTTCCATTACCCCCACCACAGCAGGGAAGGTTTAAGAGACCCAAGAATGGTCTCTATGCCTGGAAACTATCTACCCATTGATTGACCAATCAATCAATCAATCTAACTCCCTTTGTCCTACACCTGTCTAGCACTGAGATAAAGCAAAGCTTCCTCAAACACTGATCTTATCATATTCTGCCCCAGGACAGGAAGCAAGATGGTTCCCCATTGTCTATCAGAATATTTAGAGTTGTCATCATCCGCCTCATGCTTTTGCCATTCCTCAGCATACACCTGACACAAAGACATTTCCAGTTCTCCTCATCCGTCCCTAATGTGCTGTCAGCAGTTACCTCTGACTAGAAAGCCGCCATATTTCTTCTTGCCTGGGTTCCTAAATACACACCTAGTGGTGAAGATACTGGAGTTGAAAACCCTGGAGCCCGCCTAGTCCAACCCCGCCACTCTCGCCACAGAGCCAGCATTATAGACACCCAAGTTCTCCTTCACATTTTTAGGGATGAGGCATTCACTGCTCTAAAAAACAGTGCTCTGTCAGGCATTTTAATGATGAGAAAACTCATTTGAATTCTGAACTCTTAGCTGAATTCTTAGCTTGTATGCTCACTGGTCCATCCACCCAACAGGCCCAGTACTGCACCCTAGATTGATCTATAAGAAATCAACTTCTTCTGTAACAAAATGGTCTTTGCAAAGGATACCCACAATCATTAAAAAGGTTATTAAAAGCTATTAAAATCCAGATGATATATAATCTGTAAGATAGAGAGATCGATCTTTCCAGATAAAGACTAGATTTTCTTTTTTCATATACTTCCACCAAAACAACATATTACAACAGATTGAATGCAGAAATAGATATGAGAATCCAACTAAATTCTATTATACCAGATATTAATATTAGAGACTTGAAAAAAATAAAACAATGCTACTCTACACACTTTTGAAAATATATTTATAAAGGATGTTATTTAGTTTAACATATAATATTAATGGATTTGTTACTGTTTCTAAAGTAATTATTGAACATTTTTTAATTTCTCAGATTTAATTTCTAACACTATATATATCAATGAATAAAGTTCACGTAAACCAAATACAAAAGTGGGCTTTGCAATATTTGAAAACTCTCTGTTTGTCCCTTTATCTTCTCAGCTCCAAGCTCATTTGCTGCCACCCTTCAACTATTCCTCATGGGACCTGGTTTGGAGATTCTTTGCCATCCCAAAGCCCTCTACTTTGGTGCTGCCTAACTACTGTTCCTGTCATGCACAAAGAGAAAGCAGCCATGTCTGTAGAGCACATTGGGGAAATAAGACAAGGGTTTTGGGCCACACTGATGAGGTTGGAGACTCTCAGCTCAGGCCCCTGCCCAAGGTTGTGGGATGGATGGGAAGCTCTACGCTAATTTTTTAAGTTACTCTTAAGATCTGGCACCCAAAATTGAACCCATTTTGCACAAACCATCTCAAGTCCAATTTATTCCATCAAACTGTCCCCCGATAACTGAAGCCAACACTTTCTTCTTCCTGATTACTAAGTGCACAATATCTGCTTGAGCTGCATTTGAGATTTGACATCATGACATTTGACTACATTTACTTTAAGATTTCCTAAATGAGCACCTTATTTCATGTATGTCGGATTCACTTTCCCAAAATGACTACAACTTCATAAGGGGTTGTATATCATCATCATTATCATTATGCCTGCAAGTACACAGCACTGGTCTGGGCATTTAGGAGGGCCTCCCATATATATTTACAGAACTGATTATGCAGCCTCTGGACCGGAAAGCCATTGCTTCGAGGCTACGGTCTGGTTCAAAAGATATAAACCTCACCTGAAGAGGAAGTTTATCATTCTGCCTGTTTATTCAGGCAGAATCTAAACAATGACACAGACTTTCAGACTGGAAACCTCAGTACAAATAAACGCTTCCAGACAGGTCCAGATTGAAAAGGAGGGCCATGGAATTCCTTCTACATATCTGGGTTATTAGGCCCAGACACTCGTCACTCAAGTTATAAACACTATTAAATGACATGGCATAGTTTTATTTAAAGCTGTGTTTGCTTTCAGATTAGACTTTAACATTTAATAAATTTCCCACCAGACTAGGGTAAGAGTGGAGAGTATTTTGATTTAAGCTTTACTTCAAGTATGAAACTCAAGCTGTGCTAGTTAAAACAGGCTCTAGTTATAATTCAGCCACACAGTAAGGTCAAGACTCTTGGATTCCCCTAATCCTCTTCCTCTAGGGTTGAAATGCCTGGGAATTCAGTTAATTTACATATTCTTCCTTGACCACAAAGCTGAATCACAGGGTCCTAGCCAAACTCTTGTCTCACTCCTCTGGACGTAAGCTGACTCATCATCCCCCTACCACTTAGCTCAGAATTCACCTGGGAGAGAGTGAACTGGAAGGTGACAATCCAGCCACAGTAACAGAGGCAGGGCCTTCCTCTGCTGGAGATGAGGCCTCACGTTTTCCCTTCTCTCCCACTTCCCTTGGTGCAAGCCTGTGAATATGAAACTCTGATAGATTAATGAGAAGTCGGCACTGGTCCCTCTGGACTCGATCCATTTTTAAGTGAGCTATGAGAACTTGGACAGTTTACAGGTCCTGGAAGAGTGAAATGTGAGGAGAGAAAAGGAACTTTGACACACGCAGAGAGACGGATCTCGGGGCTGGGGAGAAGCGAAGGGAAGAGAAATATTAAGACAGGGAGCATAACACAAACTTAATTGACTGATTGTACCACTTAAGAATAAAGACGGGCTTCTCCATTGAAGTTTGAGGGTTGAGTAGTTAATATAAACTTGCAATTTCATGAAAAAAAAAAAAAAGTCTGTGGCCAAGGACAGATGAAGGACTTTAGTGCTGCCCTTGAATTCATCTTCACATTCACTCGGCTTGCCCTGTCTATGCAAGGGAGTTAGCATAAGGGGAAAAAAGAATTTTACATGGAAAGTAAAAGACAGGGTAAAAATAGTTATACTGTTAAACAGACCAAGTTTGTTCCTCCTGCCTTCATGAATCCCAGGCAGAAAAGAGTGATAATTCTGGGATGACCTGGGGAAAAGGGCAGAGTAGGCCTGAGGCAGATTTTTAAAGCAGACCTTCAAGGGAAAATTAAATCCCAACTCTGGTTCTATCTCTAAAAACAGAATTTCTACACAAATCTATTCTGTTCACTAGAAGCCACCATTATTCTGAAGTGCCACCAGTCCCTGAGTTTGGCCAGTACTGTGGGGTCTACCAATTTTAATTCTATAGCGGTGCCTTTAAAAATCAGACGGGTGGAGGGTGTGGGGACAACAAAGATTGTTCAGTTCACATTAATATAAGCATTGTAGTCTACATTAATATCTGTTTTTTTTAATCAGTAAATACAATAATTTGAAAGAAATGTAAATAATGTCAGATCAATACCTAATTCGGTGCTGGACACTTAGTAGGTGCTCAATAAATAATCTCTGCGTGAACCATTGATTTCTTAAAAACATCAGAATTTACTAAATAAAGGCAATAAATGGAAGATCATCTTCTCATGAGCAAGGAATGTGGAAAAAAGAAATCAAAATTGTATTACTGCTTAAATCTCTCACAGGGCCATGACAAAGGGAAATGAGAATCTTAAAAAAAAAAAAGGAATAGAAACATTTCATGATTCACAGTACTTATGCTCTCAAATTAACTGATTCTGTAATCAGCTGTATCACCACTGTGAAATGAATATGGCTCAGAAAGACAAATGGACATTGTGTGAGCTGAACCCAAATGGTGCGACGCAAGTTCCTTTGAGACAGTGGGCAGGTGTGTAAGTGCTATAGGATAATAGTGAGAGAAATGGTTCCAATTGGGCTGCCTGAGTGTGAACTGCTGTTCCTACAGGGTTTTTCGGAGTGCACACAATGCTCGGATTTTCTCCGCTCCCTACCGTGACTGAGATCAGCTCCATCTTCTTGCCTTTCCACTACCTGTGTTTTGCTGACTATTGTCTATGGGCCTGGTTTATAATTTTTCATTATTTTCTATAAAGACTTCCTACTTCATGAGTCTATCTTGGTGGGGATATTGTTTACACTTAGAAATAAACCCATCTTTTCTAAATTACTTAGCTACAAATTCATGGAAATATCTCAGTTTGGGGAAGCACCTTACAGTTTTCTCAAGTTCCACTATTTAAAAGAAATTAAATTTTTATCTTCTCTCTGACCCATTTTAATTTTTCTAAGGCACGGGAGTCATGCTGTATAAGGTTGCATTGCGCTGTCCAATGATGTCAAACAAAATGAGGCCAAGTGGATTCAGACAAAAGTATCAAACTTCCCCTGAGCTTTAACCAAACAAAACCCCCTCCCACTAAAATAATTCAAAAGGTAAGATTAATTCTGTACATCTCTGGAAGGCTTCATTTCTCAAGTTACAGAAGTGACTATCTTTGGTAAATTCCTACATAGATAACACACACCACATCTTTTCCTTGGCAATGCTTGCGTCAGATTTCCAATAAATCCACTTTGTTAAAACACTTCCCGTTCATGTCAACTTTGGGGCCAAAAATACAGGTACACTGTATTGCTCTTTACTACATGAAAAACAATCTTCAAATTACTTTTACATAATGATGTTCACATAGATCTGAATAAATGAATTTTAAATTTTTGATTCACATAGTTAAAATAAAATAAATTAGTGTTATTCCATTCAGGCAAACCAAATCAAGGTTTTCAGAGCCCTCAACAACGCAAAGATCGAATATGGCTCCAGTTCTATTCACAATAAAACAGCAAAATGTGTCTTGAATGCAAGATACCCTGGTGGGCAGGCTTCCGCGGATCTTCAGGACAACCAGACATTCAGGAGGCCTGCTGGCTCTGAGAGGCTAGGAAGGGACGTGTTCCCTCTGTGAATATGGAGAGCAGTTAGGGAGCAAAAGCCCCCGTGACTGAAGATGCACTGAGATGAGGGGCAATGGAACAATCCAAAGCAGATTCCTCCTTAAAGAGGATGGTCTTTCAGGCCCGTCCAAGCTGCTCAAGACGTTAGTGCAGCCCAGAGAAGGCTTTGTCTTGTCACTGTTTTGGACCTGTAAAGACAGAATGCATTTTGTCCTTCTGGGGTGCTGTTCGCTTCAGATTTTCTATTTGAAAAATGTTACATGCCATATCCAGTTCACAAACACACAACCCCTAGGGCTGGTGAAATTCTTTAAATAAATCAAATAAATCACATATGAAATGCCTTCTCTCACTCTAATTTAATTAGGAGAACTGATAAGTTTTGCTGCATTTTTTTAAAAGAAACTCCTTGAATAAATTATGATATATCCATTCCGTTCCATCAAATACTACACTACCGTTTTAAGAATGAGGAAGATCTAGGTGTTTTGGCTTTGAGAGATGATCACAGTATAATATATGAACACGTGGGGGAAAGGCAAGTATCACAAAAAGCGGCTTAGCCACTCACACACATCCAGGGTGCCTTACGGGATAAGCAGGTATAAACATTTAAAGGATGGATGGATGATGGTTGATGTTTTAAATGACTACTTTATAAATTTAATAACTCATTTATCTGTGAACAATTTAGTGTTAGATTTGGTCAGTAGTGGAAGAAAAATACAATAGCATTACTGAAAACTACATCACAAGCCTTCACAAGCCAGTTTAACTGCTTAGCAAGTATGAGTCCATTTCTTTGCAATGACAAGATTCTTCTTTATTTTTGACTTATTCTACTGCTTAAAATAACAGCAGTAGAAGAGCTAAGGGTTTTTCTCCCTTTTCTGGTCCATCTACACTGTAATTCTTAGGCAACTTTCCCATACAAACTAATTTTCAAAACATATCAGAAGAATTTATTCAGACCAGCACATTCCAGAAAAAAAAAAAAACAAGAATTTAGTCATGTTTCTTTTTTTTTTTAAGATTTTATTTATTTATTTTTAGAGAGAGAGGAAGGGAAGGGGGAGAAAAACATCAATGTGTGGTTGCCTCCTGCGCACCCCTTACTGGGGACCTGACCCACAACCCAGGCATGTGCCCTGACTGGGAATCGAACCAGTGATCCTTTGGTTCATAGCACTCAAACCACTGAGCCACATCAGCCAGGGCTAGTCATGCTGCTTTCTAAGGATTTAAAATAGTCCTGGCCTCCCACCCCAAAGGAACTCAAAATCAAAGTTTTATGTCATTTCTATTGTAGGCCCTAAAGTAATCCTGAGGAGAAAAAGAAAATAAATAACCTCTAGGCAGGGTGCTCTGACTTGGGGTGAGAAGGGAAGTGGACAACCCTTATTTCTCTTACCATCAATCAGAACTTGCAGCACGTCTAACAAGACAAATACTCATAAAAGTAGCAAGAGTGTTTCCCTTCTACAAAGGTGTTAGATATATATAAACAAATAAAATATTTATAGGCTCTTAAAACACATATTATTCCTCTTTCTGCTCTCTTAGTAGACAATGATTCTGAAACACTTAGTCTTCATTATCAGAACAATAACCACCCATCTGAACAGCTAACACACAGTCTTTTGCCAATATCTAGTGAATAAATTATGCTGGATCATTTTACACTAGAGTTATGCCAACATCATTGATCATTTCTTCTTTATCACGTCTTTACTTTCATTAAAATAAATAAAACTTTACTTAGAAAACTTCTAGTTCTAATGTTTACCTAGCTTGTAAAAGGTACATATTTTTTCATTTAAAACAAGCCTTTTCTTATGCTAAACTGCACTCTGCCAGAACCCACAGTTTTAATGCTGTCTCACTTTTAGCTATTCTGAATTCCACTCATCTTTTAAGGATCAGCTTAAATTGTATCTCGCTCCCTAACAAGGTTCCGTGACCCTGAGCACCCTCTTAAGAGGAATTCCTGTTTTGTTGTTATCTATTATTTTGGCACTTAACTATAAACTGTTTTATCCATAACTTTAATGCTTCAAACATCCTAGGATTATCTTTCCATTCGACTCTAGTTCCACAGTTTCTGGAAGGAGCAACTATGACACACTTTTTTCCTTTCTTTCCTTCCCACATACCAGGCATTAAGCCAACACTTCTTGAATGAATGAATGAGCAAGTGAATAAATGAAAGAAAAAATAAATGAACACACATCATGCCTTTTCAAAATGAGCTTTGGAATTAACCACCCATGTGTTAAGGTGATTTTCCCACAGATGTTCCAAAGTCCCCTTAAATTAACCAGCTAATTAAAGGGAGCTAAGGACTAGCATGTTAAAATGACAACAAAAGATTGTTATATGTTGCACCTTACGATAGTACATTTAGAAATATGACTTAGTTAAATATAATGCAGTAATACTAATGTTGTAGGGTAGGCTTTCACTTTTATATTTTTAGAGTTCCATAGCTGGAGGTAATACAATTAATGCAATACATATTTAACTATATATTTAAAACAAAAAACAACAACACTATACATCTCCTTACAGTATCACATGTCCCAAACAGAAACTTTTGGCCCAAACAGATAGTTGCTGCCTTGATTTTCCTTGGCTCGAGTGAGGTTACAGTCTTCCAGCGCTTCCCAACAGGTAGCCGTGCAATGTTTATAAGGTGTGCTTTGATGTTCATAGATGTGCTTTCATACTGATCTCCTCAGTCCTGGGATAGCTGCAAGAGGCTTGGGTGGCCAAAGCCCTGAGTGGCCAAAGGCTTGACTGATGCCACTGGACCAGTCATCTTTAGCCACATGCAACCTTATGTATTTTATGTGCGCCATAAATGTGGAAAAGCATGAGAAAGAGCCAGAACGACTCTCGTACTTTGTGGCTGGGTTGGGTGGTACCTGAGCCTTCCCCTTTGGCACAGATGGTTGAAGTAATCAAAGCCTTCTGTAATATGAAACAAAAAATTCCACAAACTGCTACAAGACAGACATATAGATGGAAAGCTAGCTACAGGGCTTAGAATTTGAGAATATTCTGCACAAGTGTATTTGTTGTGGGAAAAATAAGTGTTATTGTAACAGCTGATCCCAGATCTCTCTTGGGGAGGGAACTGCCTTTATTTAGGAAGATATCTTTCTGAGACACTTGAGGGCAAGGGGAGACAAGAGAAGGATTGGCAATTTATAAAATCCTGGACTCTGTGGATAAAGGACAGCCAGTAACCTATTGAAGGAAAGGGACAGTTACTATAAATTTTAAATTACTGGCATTACTGTGATTCTAAACTCCCTCGGTATCACCAAATTTCCATTAAAATCTCTACACTCCTCACACATTATGTGATTTCCTTTTTCTGTTAAAATCATGGCAAGGAGCCTGAAGCTCTTGTTTGAGTTTGTGCTGAGAGAAGGGGAAGGCTCTGCAGGAGGTGAGGTGAATGAGATTAAGAGTTTAGCGAGAGAAGGCGCTCGAAACAAGAAACGGCCAGAAGATCCCTGAAAACTCAGACATGTGGAGAGCGTGGTAAGGACAGTGCGTTCAAACTTCTCAAAATCTATGGAATGAGGATCTGAGGAAATCTTCACTAAATCTTAAGGCACAAGTCAACAGCTATTCTGGGAAATACAAAGTAGTAAGTAGAGATATGATGTAAATGAATGTGTAGTAAGGATGTGGTTGGTGATGCATAATGTTCCTATCATGCACATGAGTGTGCCTATTATAAAAGGAGGCTTAATTTAGCTCCAGGCAACCTCCGTTTACGTAGGCTCCCTTAGATCTTCAAACTCAAATGTTTCTGAAGTCCAGACGTGATTTTGTCGTATGTGTTCGCTGTAAAGTCACCAATCACCCAGACACCCTCCGAGTTCTATAAAAAACCCATGCTGCTACTAAGTTTGCATGTCTACTAACAGAGTGATAAATGAATATACACCTTTGTTTCTCAAAGATGCAATATTTTCATAAAACTATCCCATTATTAATGAAGGAAACGAACCCTTGCCCGTGTGTCTTGTTTGGTTGGACCAACGTCCCCTACACCGAGAGGGTGTGGGTTTGATTCCTGGTGAGGGCACATACCTAGGTTACGGGTTCGATCCCCAGTCAGGGCGGGTGTGGGAGACAACTGATCGATGTTTCTCTCTCGTGTCTGTCTGTCTGCCTCTCCCCTTTCCTCTCTTTCTATAAAAGCAACGAAATGTCCTCATGCGAGGATAAAAAATAAAACAAAACAAAATAATGGAAACTGCCTCTAACCTTCATGCACATTGGGTTAATAGATTGATTTGATCTTCTCATGTAACTATGAAATTACTCTTACTGACCTGTATATTCTGAGTTGTATTTCCAATCATTAGAGCTGTGTCTGGCACTGAATTATTCACATTTTCTTAACATAAACCACGTGTTCAATGATTGGCATGTTGCAGAGAGCTGGGCATGGAAAGAGCCAGTTTCCCGTTTAGTGAAACTTCCTGAATCTTCTTAAAAGTGTAGAGCTGTTTACAAAGACACCCAACTTGTCAACTTGCTCATTCTGACTTTAGTAGAGGCTGGGCTTTTTCTTCTGGGGTTTTAAACCAAAGTAAAAAGCCACCAACATGTTTTTTGAACCAAGTTATAGTCTTAGTATATATCAATGGAGAAAATATTGACTCAGGTAAAATATTTTTTAGTACCTGTATTTTTAGAGTTTTCAAAAAAAAAAAAAAGATCTTTTGCTAAATTAGACTATTGTCTGATCCTCCTAAACTCAACCAAAGCTGATGGTGTCAAAAGCTAGCAGTGAAGTGGTTAAAAGCTCTACTTCTGTCTTTAATTATGTATAAAATGAGTGTTCACATGCAGGCTTGGTGTGTTCACAGAGCTATGGAATAATCCACGGGTCTAAGAACCTCTAAGTCCTAATTGGCACAGTAGTTTTTAATGGTATTTTCATAGTGTTCAGTAAAAACATTCAGAGTGTTGTCTATTTTTTA
>VMDR010005577.1:0-50757 GCA_007922815.1 Macrotus californicus
AAAAAAAAAAAGAGGACACCAGTAAAAAGGGCCAAATATTCAAGGCACTATCTTGAGAGGATATTTGTAACATATTTAATTGATAAGGGATACGTAACCAGAATATATAAAGAACCCCTTAACTCAGAAAGAAATAGAGCCAAAAAATTTTAAAAATAGCTGAGAGATAGAAACAGTCATTTCTCAGAAACAGAAACAGAAATGACCAAACGTATAAAAATTTGTTCAAACTCATTGTGTATCAGTGAGATCTGAATGACAACCACAGTTAGATATGAACTTACGTCTACCTGATGGGTAAATACTAAGTCCAGAAGTCCCCAGGATCGGCAGTAATGAACGAAAGCAGGGACTCTCACTCAGTGCTGCTGGGAGTGTGAATTGTGGCAACGACATTGAAGAGCGCTTTGTCATTCTGCACTAAAGCTGGAGGTGTGTAATCGACTCCTCAGCCTATACCTGCAAGCTACAGTCTTTTTTCTTTTTTCTGTGAGGACAATTTATTGTATTTTTTCCAATGCAAGGAACTTTCACGTGCGCACCTGGACACGTGGACAAGGATGTTCCTAGCAGCATGGCTGGCAGTAGCAAAAATAGGAAACAACCTCTCTGCTCACCACCGGGAACATCGCTGAACGAGGGGCAGTGCCGTGGCCTGCTGCGCCGCTCCGAAGCGCTGACAGCGGACCTCCAGGACATGCTGTGCCAGGGAAAACACAATATGCAGAAATATACGTTCAGTATGATAACGTCTGTAGAGAATTCAAAAATGCAAAGAAAACTCCTCATATTTTTAGACACAGGTCAAAAGCAAAACTGTGAAACAGAACAGCGGGTTAGGAGATACAAAACTCCTGGTAACCACTTCCCTTGGAGGGAATGAAAAGGGACGAGATTGAGAGGGAGCGTGCAGGGGCTCCAGTGGCGTTGTGCGTGATGTTTCCTAAGCAGGCGGGTGGCTAGAAGTGTGATTGTGGTCTTCCCTATGCCTATATGTCGTACAGGTATGTGTGCACATATGCATATAAATAGTATATGTGCACATGTGTGTACATATATTCCTGTGTATGTATGAAGTAATTCACAGTTTTCAAAAGAAAAGAGAAATATGGGCTGGATGACATTTATTAGGCACCAATCTTATCTCATTTGACATTTATATCAATAATGTCTCAAATGACGGCTCATCCAGAGTAGATGAGGGATAGCTGATAGTCAGATGATGGACTCAGATTTCCTACCAGGCAGGGACACACTGCAACCAAGAACTGATGAGTCAATGTCATAGAGATGAATGTGAAGTCCTCACCTTGAGATTCTTAAAAGCCAGCTCATTAAGTCAGGGCGAGATGCCCGACATCACCCAACAATTCGTGTGCAAACGATGGTGGGTCTTACTTGACCACAAGCTCAAAAGAAACTTTCTGTGGAAATGCCTCTGCCCAAAGAACTAACTTCCACTGGAGGAGGAGGGGTCATCCTCCAATGGAAGCATGGGCCAGGCCACGGCTTGCACACTGTGCTCCCAGCCCCTGTTTTGAGTAGGAAGTTGACTGATTAGAACAAGATCAGAGGATGGTGACTAGTCACGAAAGATATATCAGCATAAAAGCTTTAGTTCATCAGAGGGGGCTGTGGAAGAGCCTGAGCAGAACTAGAGGTTTCCAGAAGATTGGTTATGGCTCGGTGCACACAAGATCTCAGCAGAAGTCAGACACCCAAAGACACAGGTGGCTGTCTTTTATGGTGTGGCCTTGAGTCCCTGCATGTGTTTAAACAGAGACTGGATAATTCACTCTTTCTACAGTTGTACTGGAAGGTAGATTCAGTGGCTTGCCTGTCCCTTCCATGTCATAGCTTCCATGAGTCTGTAAAAATAATTAAAGTGAAGTCATGGGGGAAATAGAAAGACATTTTGGTTTAACGGAGACCAAGGAGGGAGCATAAAGCATCCAGGGCAGGTTGCCAAGTTCAGTCCATCCCACACCTGACCCACAGTTCCTTCAAGCAGAACAACTGCCCTGCAAGTGAAACCTTGGTGCATTCAGAAAGACCTTTCTCTCTGCTGACTTTGCCCCACCCAGGAGAGGGGCTGCTGGAACCCAATTTCCAGCTCTAGAAAAACAAAAAACAAAAAACCTTGGGTTTAGGAGTCTGAACCTGAGATAGAATATTCCCCTGCATCTCGTTTGACTTTATGATCTCAAAATCATTGCTATCTTATTCTGAGTCTCAGTTTCTTCTGTTTAAACCATAATGAGGATACAAGAATGCAAGGGGTAGAGAGGATTAAATAAGAAATAGGAAGTACCTGGTATATTAGCCCTTTCCCCAGGCCCCTAAAAACTGTGGGCAAGAACACTTCTAATACTCTTCACTCATTCTTTCATTGGCTCATCAATTCATCCAATAAAAGGTGATATAATACTTGTGTCCCGGGTACCTGGTAGCCTCCCAGCCATTGGGAAAACGCCTGTGGAGATGATAAGCCCTTCTCTCAAGCTGCAGTCTCGTAGCTGAAACTGACCAGTAAACAGACCATTGCACCCCAATGTGCAGACAACTAGAGGAAGGACAGAAGAGAGGAGAGATGACAGGGAGAGAAGCAGACT
Organism: Macrotus californicus; assembly: GCA_007922815.1. Classification (NCBI taxonomy): domain Eukaryota; kingdom Metazoa; phylum Chordata; class Mammalia; order Chiroptera; family Phyllostomidae; genus Macrotus; species Macrotus californicus. The sequence continues at coordinate 2,613 of VMDR010005577.1, forward strand.
CGAAGAGAAGGACTATTTAATTCTGCCTCAGAAGGAGGTCGAGGGCAGACTCCCCAAAGTGTCCTAAAAGAGGAGCAGAAATTGCTGAGATGAAGCAGACCAGCATGAGGTAGAGAGGACAGTGTAAGATTCCATGTCTGAATGAACAGCATGTGCCAAGGCCCAGATATAACATACCAGGGCAAGTCTTGGGAAGTTCAAGTTCAGTGCGTCAGCCAGGATGAGCTAGCTTATATTGCTATAGTAAACAACCCCCCCATCAGTGGGTCACACACAAGAAAAAGGTTTATTTCTTCTCATGATAATGTCCAACAGGGGCTGGTGGGGGGCTCTGCTCCACGCCCTGTCCTCTCTGGAATTCAGGCGACAGAGTAGAGCAGCCACTTTCTAGAACATTGGCAGTGGCTGTGCAGAGGGAGAGAGAACATGGCACATCACGTACCACCTCTTAAAGGACTGTCAGGAGGAGAGGGCACACGCTCTCCTGGTGCTTACCTTTCATAAGCCAGAGTAAGTTACAGAGCCATACCTGTGAAGGCTGGGAAACCATCGGTCGACAGCTAAATCCAGCAGGGGAGGGTAGTGCAGTCCTTCCACAAGCCAGAAGGAAAACTGGAAGCCTTTATAGATAGCAGGAATGACTGTCACATTCAGTATAGCAGGACGGGGAGGGGACAAGGAAGAGGGGAGAGGTAAACACCAGTCAGGTCATGAAGGCTCCTTATGTTCTAGAATTTTTACTCTACCCAACAAAAGCCATTGAAGTAGATCAAGCTGAGGCAACACAATTAACTGCTCATTTTAGAAATGGAGTCTCGCAGGGATGGTGTCCATTCATTTGTCCCACAAACATTCGCATTGGTGACTCGAAGCAGACAAAGTCCCCATCACATTTGGTGAAGCGGGGGGAGGAGGGAGTCACTAATCAACAAGCCAAACAAATAAATGCATAACGTTTCAGGTGGTGCTAAGTTGTAGGAAGAAGAGGAAAGATTCTCCTTTAACCAGGACGAAACTAGCTAGTAGCGTTAAGGTGAGAGAAGTGAACGCGTTAGAAAGCTATTAGGAGGTAGAAGCCAACAAAACTGGGTCAATTTACAGAATTGTAAGAGGGTAAGTGAGATAAGATATATGGAAATATCTATGGCAGAAAGCTTCAATAAACAGTCGAATCTGCATTTAGAGTTGGATTAGTTCTTTTGAAGCCTTTTGTCCCCATGGACATGGATGTGACATCAACCCTTTTCAGGTGAGTGGATAACCGACAAGCCACGCAGCTGGATTATTAGGATGGGATTTTTCACAAGGGCTTAAATGAAGATTCGCATCAACAAGAGCTATATTTAATTGATAAGAGCAACTCAGAGGTAAAGGAAATGTGAGCTGCAGGATGCATGCGTGTCTGCAGCATTGGGGGCATTCTTCAGAACATTCAAAGCAAACCTCCCCGTCAGTGAACTTGAATTGATGGTCTGTGTGTGACCTTGTGTGCCTTTCTGTGGAATAAGTGAATGAGATTAGAAGCAAAGTTGCCTCTTTTACTCCTCTCCTTCCATTGCTCACTCTGGCAGTCAGCACAATTTACAGGTTTATCAGCTGAGGGAGCATCTAACAAACTCCCTCCTCTCCCACTTTCACGACCTTTTGGCACCGTGAACTTGAGTATCGCCGGCATTGTTTTTGCGTGCCCCTGCGAGAATCGCAGATGCTGCAAGTTGAGGGGTCCCCTAAAGCTGATCTGATAGTTCTCCTTCCTCCAAAGGCAGGACTTTCTTCTGATACCCCACAGCAGGTGTCACTCAACCGACCCACACACGCTCAGCCATGGGAGCTCACCATCTCACCAGGCAGGGCTTCCTGTCCCTGGACAGCTCCCGGGGCTGCCATGTTCTTTCCCAAGATCCATCCGCTAGTCTTAACTGGGAGCCACATGGAATTATTGAATCTGTTTAAAACATAAAACCATTTAAGTATCAGAAAGTAACATACTAATAGGACACCTTCTGATCTTCCTATCCTTTCTTCCGTTTAAGTCTTAAAAAGAGGACTTAAGACTCTCAGACGAGACAGTACCAAATTCTACAACTCATTGTTGTGTAGAGATACCCTGGCCATCTAGACTGGCCAGCCTTCCTTCCCCTCCTGACAGGCTCTGGTTTGTCTATTTCCTTCCAGCACCTGGAAGCCAGGATGATCCATGAGTCCAGCCATGATCCAAGTAGGACAGAACCCAGGGGCAGGGCTCCGGGTTCTCACTCTTGTCCATAAAACTTACTTCTTAGTACAGGGAGGTGGTATAATGCATTTCAGTTGACTTTCAAGGAAAGCATTCATATTGCACTGAAGTCCAAAGCCTCTTTCTGCTCAAACATTTTGTGGTTCAAAGAGGAAAAAAAAGTACATTGCACATTTTTCTTTCTTTAAAGATTGGGGGAAAAAATGAGGAAGAAGCATGTCTTGTCTATGTTTTTATAAAAATATAAAGCATGTGTCCCCTGGGACAGAGATATTTCTTTTCTTCTAAATCCAGCAGAGCCGATGATAGACCTTAAGTGTGAGCGAATGTCACACATTCGTCTTCTTGAGCCACTTTGCTGCATTTCCAAAAAGATGCCATGGTTTCTGCAGGCTTGGAAGCCTTGAGATGTAGGAGCTGGCCCCTCACGTGTCTTTGGGAATCGAGCCTGGAAAACATGTCCATCATTAGCCGACTCTAAGAAAGAAATTCACGGCCTCTAAGGGCAGAGGCCCAGTGGCCCGTACTTCGCTGAATTGATTCTTGGAAACTTATCTCAAAACATTCTTTGGGCGACAGACACGTGTGCTTTTTGTGTTTGGGTCTGCCCCGCTCTGCCACCTGCCTCATCCACCTCATTCTTGGCGGCAGAATGTTTGCCCGGCACAGACTGTGAGTCACAGCCGGGTTCCAACACCAGGCACTGGTTATGTGATCTTGAGTCAGTCCACTCTTCCTCCGTGGGCCAGAGGGGATGAGAACAGAACCTCCGTAAGTCAGGCTCATGCACTAGGGCTTAGCATAGCTCCCCACACATCCAGAGCATTCCGTGTGCTGGGCCAAACGGTGGCTACCCAAAGATATCAAGCCCTGAGCCCTGGAACCTGTGAATGTGACTTTATTTGGAAGAAGAACCTTTGCGTCGGTGATTAAGTTAAGGAATTGGAGTTGCGATTACCTTGGGATTATGGGGGTAGGGTGGGGGTGTAATCACAAAGGTCATTAGAAGAGGCAGGAGGAGATAACAGATGGGCAGAGAAAGAGGCAACGTGTAGACAGAGCGGAGACCGGGTCCAGAGCCGCCAGCCGCCAGAGCTAGAACAGGAGAGAACAGATTCTCCCCCGCAGCTCTCGGAGGGAACTTGACACTGCCAATACCTTGATTTCAGCCTCCTGGCCTCCAGGACAGCGAGAATAAATTTCGAAGATTTTCGGCTTCCCAGTAGGTGCTAATTTGTTACAGCAGCCCTAGGAAAATGAATGCAACCCTGAGCCATGAGCATCACCAGGACACAAGCCCTGAGGGGACAGAAATCTGGTCACACTGTGGGCAGCACATGCAAATCCTCAGTAGACGCTTGCTCAATTAAAGGGTGCACAGACTGCTGCCGTCCTGCCTCTCCCCGCCTCTGGCTTCTTCTTCCCTGTCTCCTTCTTCCCTTGTCTGTCCCCTGTGGCATTTAAGTGCCTACATATCACCCCCACCCCAGTGTAAGCCTTAGTCTCTCACTTAATTGCTAGCTGATTCCTTTCTTCCATCACCTGCAGGGGGTGGGCTTCCGAGTGCTCACCTTGTGACAACACAAGCCGTGGAGAAAGTGTGAGCATCCTGCATCTTGGTGTTTCTTTTCTCTACTGAGATGGGGTCTTTGGGGCTGCAGTGCTTTCCGATTCTGCTGGGTCTTGTCTGGGGCAGATGTGTGTTCAATGAGAGAATTTGGGAAAAACTGAATGTTCAAGAGCGTGGAAGGCAGGTGGGAGCTCAGGACTTTTAACTCAGTGCTTTTTCAACTTGCCTTGCAAATAGAGCCTCAAAGTCCCCAGCTCTTAAAAATCTTTAATGTGCCCACTCTCCTAGCAGCGGGGAGAGTTTGAAGGTAGCCAATGGGGCTGTTTTTCAGCCTTTAATGCCTCATTGCGCTCAAGACATGGGCAAGTTATTCTGTGCAAGAAAATGTTTTAAAGGCTTAAATGCTAAGTAATAATCAGGTAATGCAGGGAAAAGAACTCAGAGCTGTCCCCACCCTAAATCTCAGCTGGGAGTAGCTAAAGGCATTCGTTCGTGAACTACCTTACACTGTGAAAATCCACAGTGCCCCGCCACGGGATGCTTTCAGAATGACCTTGAACGTGTTTCTTGTCTAGCGCATGCATCACACTGCAGTGCAATTTTGCATTTAAGCATCTCTGTCTCTCCCAGGTGAATGTGGCAAGGCGAGGGTCTGAGATTGTCTCATTCACCTAGCCCTAGCACAGCCCTGCCACGAAGTCGGCCCCCCGTAGAGTGGAGTCTAACTAAACAAATGTTTGCAACACACAGGCAGAATTTCAGACTTTCCCGGAGTGGGGACAGGACTGGCTGGTAAAAGCGCAGCTTGTACTTGAACCACAGGAGATTCTTGGATCGTGCGAATCACGAAGGTTGCATGGCACACTGAGGAGGACCTGTGCTCTCTCCCAGCCCCTAAGGTGACATGGGCTCCAGGGACACTTAGGGAGTGTCATGTTAATGTGACTCCGACCATTTTCATAAATCTCTGTCACCTGTCCACAGTCTCTGGGCGGCTCTCCTTTGTGGCAGACAACTGTTACCTTACAAGAGCCCCCTTTTCAGACCTGTGTGGCTCTCCCGGGCCTTTAGCTGTGGGGAACCATCCCCAGACACATGCCCATTTGCACATGCTCGCTTTCGCCTTCAACAGTCTGTGTGTTGCCTGCAGAACCCTCTGCCACAGGGGAGGGAGGCAGGGAGGTCAGAGTCAGAGGAGACAAGAGGATAGAAGCAGAGGCCAAAAATTGAGAGACAGATTAGAAGATGCTGTGCTGCTAACTCTGAACGTGAAGGAAGGTGGCCCTGGACCAGCACAGCATTGCTGCTGCCACTTCTTGCTTGTGACGTCAGCCCTTTGGCAACTGGAAGGCAGCTCTCCTTTACCAGTCTCTCGCAGAAGTTTATCAATTGACCTGGGCTACCAGGAAGAATTTCAGACAGACAAGGCTAAGGGAAAAACCAAGATCAGTTCAGCAGTTTGTGAGAAGGGGCTGTATTTTCATTATCTCTGAGTTGCCCAGTACACGGAATAGACCCTGAAATATCGGAGAGGCTCAATACTGAGTTAAAATGGTGATCACTTCCCTTGTACTTGGTAGTCTACGCCGATTCATACAACCTAAGATTGCTCTAAGAAAAGGCAATCTTGCACTCATCTAAGACTACTACTTTATCAGAAGTGAGCCTCTGATCCAGGCCTCTTCCATTGTGTAGTATCAATATTCTCAAAGAACACAGAGCCCTAGGCAGAATATCACCTGCATGAACTCATTTAACCTACACAACCACCCCATCCGATGAGTGCCAGTATTATCCAGGGGGGATTCCCGCTGAACTGACCTGAGTCGTGGGCCTGTTGGCCCTGGGCTTGGGGAGCAGGTGCCTTGGTGTCTCCCCTGCCAGACGGTTCCCAGGAAGAGAGCATTGCAATCTGGAACGGCAGCACCATCGGGGGGCTGAAATGAATACACAGGGAAGGCAGTTTCAAAAAAAATAAATGAAATGAAAAAATATTCATACAGAGTGAGCCAGACGCTATCGGGTCTCTTCCGCATTCGTTCTGAGGCGAAATACTTGCTGAGCACCTACCACGTGCCCGACTCCGCTCTGCTCCATTCAGTGGGTTGGTTACAAGAGTGAATCAAATGTGCTTAGTTTTACGGGTCTGAGTTATCCCCTGAGTGCACCCTGACGGCCTGGAAGAGGAAAGGCAGCTTTCAAAAGTGACATTCACAGTGGAGTGAAATGAACACAAGTGGAAATGGCCCCGGTTTCACACAGCACAGACCACCAGGGACAGGCTCCCCCAGGCTGTGGACCCCACATCAAGAGGGCTCCTTCTTACATCTTAATCCCAGAGTGCTTAATTTCAGAATCTTGTGACCCTGATAAACCTCCTGCATCGAGTTTTATTCTTCATCAAAGATCCATTTCCCCAGACTCATAAAGCAACTCCTCCTAATTCAGTGTTATTTTATAAATACTTTCATTGCTAGCATCAATCACCAGCAGCCTGCTTCCCAGCCATAAAGCAACAGCTTGCAACATCCCCATATTACCCAATATGTATTTACTTATCAAGTTGAAGAACACATGTTTGCAAAATCAGCAACATTACAGCTCTACTAGCAATTTGCGGGCACTTTCTTCCCACTGAAGGCAGAGTCCCGAGTCTCAGATGTGCTGTATTTCAGCATCCCGGCTCATTTGAATGTTGTTACTGCAGTAATCACCTGCCCCTCCAGCCCTTCATTGATCAAGCCTGTGACTTCAGGCAGGTTATTTACCTAACAAGTGTAGTTCTGGGGGTCAATGATCACCTGTCCTGCACTACAGTTCCCGGGTGCAGGCCCCACCTGTCCCTTGGGCTCCCCAGCATGGCTCAAAGATGCCCCAGTGTGGGTCTGAACAAGAGTGTTCTGTAGTCAGTTGGTAAGGAGAGGTCTTGAAAATTAACTAGTCTACATGAAAAATGGAATTTCAGATGCCATGACATGAGGTATGCTGGAGAGGAGTGAGAAGAACGGGCATCTTGGCTTACCAGCTGGATAACCGAGGAGATTTCATCCCTCTGCCTCCGCTGTCCTTCCCATAAAATAGAGCCGATGCACTACCCACCTCCCAGGGTTGTTGAGGGCTAAGTGACTGAGTGCCCCAAACCAGCGCCTGATGGTGGGAGCCCTCAGGAAAGGTCAGCAGTACGACTGCTGCCCACATGTGTGGTCTTTTCTGTGCGCACTCCTGCGTGCCTGCTCAGCCACATGCCAGCAGTGATCTTGCAGAGGTTATCTGACTTCCCTGAGCCTCGGGCTCTCCTCCTTTAAAAGTGGAAAGGACCTCATTGCCCTGGCAGGGCTGTAATAGGACTATTCCTGGCACATGTTAGCTCCACATATTCGTTTCCCTCTCTGTGGAATTACTGCAAAGGCCACCTCGTTGGGCCCCTTATATTTTACATGTGTGTTCAAGCCAACCTCCCACAGTGGCAGATGTCAGCCCATTTTACAGTGAAGAAACTGAGTCTGTGTGGGCTTGCCTGTATTGCTCAGATCATATAACCCGTAAGTAAAGGGTCAAAGTCCTCATTTGCCTGGCCCCTGTCCATACTCAGGATTCCACTCTCCAGACCCCACACTGGATTAGCAAAGTCAGAATCTCCCGGGGTGAGTGGACCCTGTCTCACTTTTTGTGCTATTACATAATGCTCCTCGCCTAATAGTGTCAAAACTGCCAGGGGAGCCAAGAGCGCTGTGAGCAGTAGCAGCCAGGCCCTACTGATGAAAATGAAGGTCCCTGTGTCGTGGCTTGATTGGCAGAAGGCAGGACCACTGATGGAGAAGCCCAGGGCCTCCGAAAGATTGCTGTCCCTGCGCACTTCCCAGGCCTCTGGCAGGTCTGGCTCCTGGCTCTTGACCAGGACCAGCTGCATAGTGTGTGGGGGCCCGGGCAGGATGAAAGCGCAGGGTCCCTTGTTCAGTAATTATTAATGATGTTAAGAAGGTGACGGCAGAGTCTTCAACCAAGTATGAGGCCCTTCTGAGCACAGAGCTCTGGGAAACTGCACAGGTCACAGGCCCTTGAAGCTGGCCCCACTCTTGAGCTGGCCTCAGACACCAGGCCTGCCCAGTAGAAGGCAGGCAACAGTGATGTGTGCCATTTCTGAGTCTGCGTCGCCATGTGGCGTGGCAGCTCTGTGCTCCTCCCACAACAGTCTGGAAGCTTCGTGGTCCCAGTGCCATGGCCGCAGGATGCATGGGTCTGGACCCCCAGGTCACAACTGGGAGGGAGACTGCCCTTGGAAGGGAGCCCCCAAAATGGACTAAATCCGAGGGAAGAACTAATCTTATGCATTAAGCTCTTGAAATTTCAGGTTTGGTTTGTTATCCCAGCCTAGCCTAAACTACTCCATGTTTTTAAGTAGCAAAAGTGCTTCACCTTTGCTCTTAAAATAGATATAAATGATAAGGACAATAGGCCCACTGTTCAGAATTTACCTAGGAATTAATTTTTAGTGCCAGTCAGACATTAATTATTCATCTACTCCCTAGTCCACCATCCCTATCTTAATCTGTAATAGAAATAAAAAGATTCATTTTATTCATTAATTCACCTTATTCATTTATTTATTCACTCATGCATTCAGCAAATGTTTCCAAAAATATTACTCCCCACAAAGCATTATCTTGGTATCTTTGAAGATTTTCACATTTTGAAAATACAAAATTTAATCAGAAGAATTAACTGATGTTAGTATTAGCATATTATTAAATATTATATACTGTGTGGAATTTGCATACTCAGTGGTATTAATACTTGAGCTATTGTGTGGGGAATAAATACAGAGCAGACAAGATCTCTACCCTCAGTGAACTTCAGATCTAGGAGAGGGAGTTCCAAAAAGAGAGGCAAATTGTGGTTTCAGTCCTTCAGGTGTGAGATTTTAAAGCGCCATTACCTTTAGGGACACTGGTGTGAATGATTCCATGATAGGGTTTGTCAGCCTAGGCACTGGTGGGCATCTTGGGCTGCAAAGCCCTCTGTTGTGAGGTAGTTCTGAGCATCGTGGGGTGTTTAGCAGTGTCCCTGGCCTCCACGCACGAGATGCCAGCATCACATGCCCACCCCGGTGGGAATGAGCAAGACTCGTGTCCAGGCACAGCCCAGTGTTCCCTGGAGGATGAATCACCCTGGTTGAAAAATCATTGCTTTAAGGAGAACTACAAGTACTTTTTTTAAATCTCTTAAATTTATTAAACAAACTAACCCCCACTCACCACCACCACCACCACCACCCCACACAGAATTTCCTTTTGTCGTTTCTAGAGTTTTATGGAAAAATATTTTCATATTTGAGAATTTCAGCTACTTGTAATCCGAGGATTTCTTATTACTGTGGAATGTCAGGGATAACGATTCCATTTAAAATTGCTTTTTTGAAGTGTTTTAGATCAGTTCATTTAGCATAGATTTTCCTGTTAAAGGAGCTGCACAGAAAGAAATGATAGAGAAAAAGATTAAATGGAATTTTTAATAGGTTTGAGAAAAATATTACCTTAAATTTCTGGAGGAAATGAGGAAATGGGGCAGCGTGGCTCATCACACTAAGAGGGACCCAAGTTTTAGCCATATGTTACCTTGTGTCTCAAAACCAGGTATCTTTCCCAAAACCTGGCCTGCTGCATCTTAATGACACAGTAGCTCTCCCAAAAAGTAGGGCAAAGGCGCCGTGACAAGTACGCGGTGAGCAGGAGCAACCGAAGGGTTGAAATAATCATAAGGCGGTTCTGTCGCCACCATCTCTTCATCAGTATAAAAATAAACAACCTTTGAAAACAGATGGAGACAACCATTGCTCCACTTGTCATAACTTATTACATATTTGCCTGTCAATTTGTACTTAAAAAACCAACTAGCTCCAGGGAGGTAAAGCAAATTTGAGAGGGGAAGTCTATTGCATTTCAAATCAAGCCCATGGTAAGTGCAGCTGCACACAGGCGTGCACGGCTGTGATTAAAGAAGTGAGCGACCTGTCTCGGAATTGAAGCTGCTCTTGTTTTTAAGAACAGAGTTGTCTCCCTGTTTGAAGGTACTTACTCAACTCCAATCTGCATCAGGAGTATATACTTCGTTCCAGTTTGATTCAGTGTTTTTCAAAAAAAAAAAAGCCCTTAGGCAACTGCAATACTCAGTGGTGAACATACTGCATTTAGGGGTGATTTGGTGGGGACATCGTTAGTGGCACCCAAAGCCCAACACTTGGGAAACGGGCTGTATTTTATTCTCATCATTTTTTGTATTGTACCTGCTCCTTTTTATTTTAGCCCACCCCCTGGATATGCTCTGCTATTTGGTTATTTAAAATGGCAACTGTTACATTAAAAATAAACGATTTTTTTACTCGTGCAATAGTTTGTAGCTTGTTTGGGAGGATTAATTTACTAATACTCCTTCACCAGTTTTCTATTGCTGTCTAATGAAACATACCAAAACGTAGGGGCTTTAAACAGCAGCCATTTATTTGCTTGTGATTTCGCAAGTCGGGATGAGTTCAGCTGGGTGGTTCTTCTGCTGGTCTGGCCTGAGGTTACCCACATGGCTGCCTCAGCTTACATGTCTGGTGGCTAGTTAGGGGTGTCAGCCACGGAGCGCTAGTTCCCAGATATGCTGCCCGTCCAGAAGCATAGCCCAGATATCTTTAGATGGTGACTGAGTTGCAGGAGGACAAACTGATCACGAACATTTCCAAGCCTCTGTCTGTCTAATGTCCCCACAGTCAGTGTGGGGAGGGACAATATAGCGTGTAGGCATGAGGAAGTGTGATTTTCATGAGGGGGCTACTAATGGGACAGGCTTCCCTCCTGATAGAAAGATAGTCTGGATTCATGATATCTTGGGTGAATAGAAACTAAATTTGAACATACCTGAGGAAGTAACTGGATATTTCCACTTTTGTCTAAATTAGCAACATTTATTTCGAGGCTGAAGCAACAAAATTTACTTTCTAGGGTAACACTAAGTACATAATAAATGGTGTTTATTCAGCTTCTTCCATATTTACTTTCTGCCTTTACAGGGAAGATTAGTTGTCATTGCATGGAACAGCAAGCCCAAAGTGACAATAGCTCAAAAAGACTGGCTTTTACTCTTCTGAATCTATTTCTTGCTCATGTAAACAAAACTGGAGGGAGGCGTTTCAGGCTTCCCTTAAAGCTCCATGGTCATCAGAGACGCAGGGACGCAGACTCCCTTTTTTCTGCTTTACCTTCCCATCCTCTGGTTTCCATTTGAAGGGCTACCTCGTGGTCCAATGGGGCTGCTGAAGCTACAGTCATCACACTGTATTCCAGGAGGCAGGAAGTGAGGGGGTGTTACAAAAGCGCATACCCCCTGGTTAGATCCCTTTGTAAGGAACCTTCCCAGGAGTCTCACACCCAAGACTTCTGTCTGTACCCATTGTCTAAACTTTAGTCCATGGCCACAGTAGCTGCCGGAGAAGCTGGGACATGTAGTATCTCAGTTAGTCATCAACATGGACAGCTAAGATTAGGGTTGTGTTTCTAAGGAAGAAAGGAGAGTGGGTGCTAGATAGCAAGTCACAGTCTGGGCCACAGTCCCTGTAGCAAAGGAGGGTTCAAGTGTTGGCTCATCGGGTTACTTGCTCTGTGATCTTCTCAGTCTTTCCTCATCTGTACAATGGGCTTAACAACACACCTCCTGGGGCTACTCTGAGAGCCAAGAAGTTAATGCATATTTACATCATTGTGTCTCCAGCCCCTCCTACTGTTCAGAGTGGATGTGCCATATTTTTAAGTTGTTCATGTCTTTGGGAAACAGAATTGGCTCTCCTGACGAAGGCAAAATTTGAAAACTGGGGAGCCTTGGACCAGAGCCCACCATGACCTGTTTTGCTTGGCTTTCTTAGTTCCATTCAGTGACCTTTTATTTTTTAAATGTGAACGAGTCTCCAACATGTACTCATTTTTACAGTTTCTACAAAAATCCAAATTCCCATCTTTTCTTGAAATATCGAAAGGTCTTGCTCCTCCAGACTTGCATTTCAGAAGTGCAGCAATTATGCTGAGCTAAAAAGCAGGACAAACATCCTTCTGTTCGCCATCATCCCCCCCCACCCACAGCTACCTGCCCTGAAGTCCCTTTACTCACGCATGGTACCTGTGTGGGCGCTGGGTGGGCGTTTGAGGGTCTCACTCTTGGCCCAACTCCCATGACCCCATTTTGGGAACGGGGCCAGAGAGTCACACCAATGGATCTGGGCTACTATCGAAGGAGAGGCCAAAAGTCACTGACATCTTCATCAAAACTCAAGAGCTTTCTGGGTCTAATGCACAGCCTGCCCACCATACGGAAAATGGGAGAGAATCTCTGTGCTGGTGAATAACAATCCCCAGATAATTGGAGGGTACAGGGAAATGCCCCTAAAAGGAGAAGTGACGACAAAGCTAAATCTTCAAGGCTTTGCTTTGGGTCTAACCCTGCTTCCCTCCTCCTCAAAGTCAGAGTAGAAGTACTTCTCTCTGCCTTCTGAGGGTTGAGGCCGGGCTTTCTTTAACAACCTCCACACCCAGAGCAGAGAACCAGCCTCTTTCTGCCACCCCACCTGCCGGGAGAGTTTCTCGGAGATAAGCAGGAAAACTTAAAGTGAATTATGAGTAGCAGCTTCCAATTGGACACTCCCTCAAATGAAGATAAAGCAGGTCTGAAATGCCAATGTAGGTCAATGGGAAAATAAGACATTATTTACGATTCATTCCATGGGTGACTTCTCAGGATTGCACACACTGCAGAATGTGCCTGCCTGTGGATACCTATCAGGTTGGTTCGGTTATCTTTTGTCAACTAATCACTTGACAGTTTTCCTATTAATTCCTGTATACACAGAAACATTGATAAGGCCAGAGGAAGATGATTCATGTATGGGTGCACTCAACCAAAGTTTCTCAGCTCGTCCAAGGGAAGAAAGGAATAGTTTCCTTATGAGATTTTAATTAACTCCTGCTCCTATAGATCCTGAGTGTGAGTCCTAGAACCAGTCGGAGTTGAACTCTAAGTGATTGGGTCCTACGTGATATTTTGCTTGTCGTCATTGCACACAGCTATGGGTCCCCCCAGAACTGAGTTGCAAATTGTGGTAGTCAATGCAAATAACAAGAAATTGTATGTCTCTTGACTATTTACCATCGCCTAGGCATTGGACTTTATATGCATTAATTTTTATTTTCTAAATGGGAACAGTATCCCCCCCATAGGGGAGAAAATTGGTGCCTGGGGGGAATATTAAAAAGATTAGATATTACAATGGTTTGTGGCCCTCCAAAGGGCTATAGTACATAAATAGATATACAGTGTATCTATTGAGGGGAGTGGCAAGTAGGAAAGAAGTTCTTAAAAGACTCTTGGTGGGTTGATAAAGAAAAAATGAAGGTTCAGAAACACTGCATTAATTCATCCAATGCCCTCAACAGCCCATTAAGGGAGACACTGTTTTGCAAATGAAAATGCTGTGTTTGAGTAAAACAAAGGGATTTGCCCAAGGATGCCCAGCTGCCAAATGGTGAGGCCAGGGTTGTAAATGTGTCAGTGCATCCTAACAGTGCCTCTAACACTGCTCCGCCTCGAATTTGCACACCTAGATCTCTCTCTTCACCATTAAGGGCTGAAGGAGAGAACTGAGTTGTGTTCACCTGCTTGGTCAGAAAGTAACCCCAGATTGGTGTGGCTGGTGGTGACTTGAATGACTGGCTGTGGTCTGTGTCCTGGAGCACTGCAGTTACATTCGCAGCGGTTCTCATGCCTGTGCTCTGATGGTCGTGGCCATGAGCTATGTCTGTATCTGAAAACAAACAAATAAATAAATAAAACTTGGCCTGTGGAGTGACAAACTCACCTGGAACCCCCTCAGTCCTGGGCAAACTGGCTGGTTTATCATCCCACATCCAGAACTCTCAGGTGGGACATCTGGAATCAAGTCACCCAGAACTCCCTCAGCCTGAAGGGTCCTCAAGAGAAATTTGGTTTCAAATTAACATCAGTCCAACTAGACAAGACGGGGTACAAGATGCTTCTATGTCCCTCTCACCTGGCTGAACAGGTTGAGGTGCCGCTAGTCTAAGGGCTTTCTCCTGCCATGGGGTGAGTAAACACTCCTCAGTCACATTCTGCTTTTAGTAACCTTAGAGGCGCATCTCATAGGAAATTCAGTCACAGAGATCAGCGTCTGGGTGGCTTCAAAACACACCACCTCCTCTCACAAATGTGATGTTTTATGGCGATGAGCCGTTTCGTTACATCCAAAGAGCTCGCTCAGTGACATCTTCCGTCTCGGCGCATACTGGTCCCTGTAGTGTGCATCTCCCTGGAAAGACACATTTGCCCCAGCTGTGCTCTGAGAATCCAGTGCCAGATACAGACCTGAACATGCTTGTCTCAGTATATTATTGATTATGGGGATATGGTTCTAAAAAACAAGAGTCTGCCACTTTTGATTATGTGAAGAAAAGGTTATAGGACGAAGTCAAAGAAATTTCAAGAACAGAATAATTTCATCACCGGCGGCACTGAGCCTCCCACTTAAGGCTGGCTGACCTTTCGTGGAGACTGACAACCCCTCACCTTCAGAGCCACATGCTGCTTGAAGTCACAGGGAAGCGAAACTTCAAACCCCAGCTTTCAGGCCATGACACTAGGCAGCGCCTTCCTATAATCAGACCAAGGGCTCTCTGACCAAGACGAAACTCCCATAATCCTTCAGCAGCTGTCATGTTGGCGGCGGTGTCCTACCACAAAAGGAAATGATGGTCCGACCTGAGACTTTCAACTCTCAACTTGTAACTCTTCTTTTGCTTCGGAGGGGCCGCTGCTAATTTATCTGGATCTGGCTGTGGGAGCAGCAGGGTGACCATCATTTACTTTGACGCCCAGGACAGTATTGTGACAGGGAGAAGACTGAAGTGTTCTATGTGGAGGCCCCACACCCGTGTCTGTCATAATTCTCATCCCTCTGCCATCGGGAAGTAGGCAGAGGCACAACGTGAGCACAGGTGCGAGACTTCCGGGCTGATGGAAATGAATGGGCCCTTCTTAAAGTCCAGGGTCAGGCACAGAGGCCACCCATAGGCAACGGGAGCAGCCGTCCTGACGCTTACCTCATTAGCATGCCTTGGACTTGGAATTGGTGCGTGACTGCTGAATCCAGTTCCAACAAAGGCCTCCAAGGGGCTAAAAAGAGCTCAGAGGAGGCAGTGAAACATGCCTGGTTGTGAAAGATGCCCAGACAGCACCGTCCACTTTTTGGCAGTCAAGTAATCTGTGGCCTCTGGTCCGTGTGGAATAAGGCAAAGCTACAGTGAATTAAGAGAACGCATTTTTCACGAAACACCATCGATAGAGAACCTACTATGTGTCAGATACTGAGCTTACAGCAATGAACAAAACACAGTCTGTACCCTTCAAGAGCTCAGATATAGGACTTTGTGGCCCATCACATACAGTGTCCTCTAAATGAAGAGGTTCACCAACAGAGAAATTGGGGAAGTGCTGAAGATTCTGTCCTCTTGGAGATTTTCAACAACGCATTTGCTTATTAAGGGCACTGAGAAGTCCCCAAGAGGGAAAACCTGCTTAACTGGGGTTAAGCAAATTTCCCAAATTTGTTTCGCTGCTGAGCCCATGGAATCAGAGGTCCTTGTATACAATTTAGGAAAAGCTGGACTGGAAGGTTTATCCAGCCACTGTAGGACCTGGAAGTGTGGAAATCTTGACCCAGCCCCTGTGGGAAGGGCTGGCAAGAACAGGATATTGGACCCACAAAATGGACTGGGACTCGGGACGGAGCCTTGGTCGTGCAGGGAGACTAGAGTACCACAACGAGAAGCAGTGTGGACGACTGTGTGTGTGTGTGTGTGTGTGTGTGTGTGTGTGTGTGTTGGTATAGAGTTGTGATCTCCATAGCAGAAAGCCAAGTGTAGAAACCAAGACCACGGGCAAGGTAAAAGGGAAAGGGTGAGGCGGGGACAGTGAGCGGTGTGATGGGTGCCAGGACTCATCCTGCCGTGCCGCGTTCCAGGCTCTGAGAACAATTTAACCATGTGGTCCTTTGTCTGAGGCCATTGCCTACCCTGTGGATTTGACAGTGAAAGGCATCCTCCTCAGAACATTAACATACCGGGCACCATACTCGTTCTTTAAAATATTATCTCATTAAATCTTTGTACTAAATAACTAAGACAAAGTGTTACTAATATCCTCATGTGATAAATGGGAAACTGAGGCTCAGGGAGGGTTGAGTTAGTACAAATCTGAGCCTCGACATTTCTTCAACACTGCAGACCTTTTTACACGCCACAGGCACTACTCAGCCCCCACACAGGGGGGCCTCAGAGGTGAGTCCACGTCAATATTTACGTCTGGGTTAGGACAAAGGCAGGGCTTAAAACCGACTACACCTGCTCTCTAACAATTCATTAAAATAAAAAACACTTCTGTGTAACCTTGGGAATATTCCAGGAGAACCTTTTATTGTATCATGTTATCAATTCTGTAAAAAATCACAACCAAAAAAAGACATTATCAATGAATTTCCCAGTGAAAATGGAAAATTCATCAACCAGGGAGGATTTTTTTTCCCCCTCTATTTTAATGCAAAGATGACAAGTTGAAAGCCATGATGACTTCATTTTTCACTCTTTTGCTTGTTTGTCTCTGACTTCAATTAAAGGCAGATTAAATAGGACATGGATTCCATCCATCAAGCACTCATTAGACACTAACAAAGTGCAGGGCACTGGGTCATGCTCACTTAACCAGGCACTGTCTGGTGTGGACTTGATGGGTCTGAGGCCTCCTTCCATGTCTTTGGCCACCAAGACCCCAGTTAGCACAACCCTGGGAGAGACTGTGGGCCTCTGGTTTCTGATGGAGACTTCCCTAGTAGGCCTGTTTCCTAGACCAGGAAGGCAAGTGTCACTCATCACATTTAGCTGACGGACGGGGAGTGGCTGCTGGACCCCTGGGCTGAAAGAGAGCCTGATTCCGCAGTGTGACTTAATGGAAAACAGAGGGCCAGCTGGTCTGCTGATGGCTTCCAAAGGCCAGGGGCAAGAGAAGGGGGCTGCACATGCCAAGAATCTTCTATTCTTTCACTACCAAGGGTGTCCAACCTTTTGGCGTCTCTGAAGAAGAGCTGTCTTGGGCCACGCGTTAAATACACAAACACTAACAAAAACTGCTGAGCAAAAATAAAAGGTTTAAAGGAAATTTACGATTTTGTGTTGGGCTGCATTCGTAGCTATCCTGGGCACCTTGACCCTGAAGTTTTTCCTGTGACAGTCTCACAAAGAAACAAAGGAGGGCAAAGAAACAAGGTACAACAGAAAATGCATCTTGATGCACCTGTCTTAATGGAAACATTGGTGAAATTAACTGAGACCACTTAACAAATCGATCCAGCTCGCGGGTGGTCAGAGTCTCCTTGTTTACCTGATCAGTCAGACCTAATGGCCGATAATGCGGTTCCCATCATGTGAGACAGCAAGCTGGCTCTGATGGCTTCAGGGACACTGTCATCAAAGGGAAAGGAGTACCGGGAGGCTAGCTGAGCTGGGTGACTTCTGTCTCCCTTGAGCTTCCATGTTTTCTATATGTGACTATTCCCACTAGGAACAGCAGGCCTACACCTTTTTTCTCTTACCAGTTAGGTGGCACTTCATGGGCCCAGAAGTGTGCAGAATCAGAAGATGGGATTGCACAGCCATAGAAGACTACACTGCCATGAAAAACGTGGTTGGGCAGGTTACCCCGAGCCAAGCGTGATGGCTCACCATTGCCGAGACCATCGGGAAATGTGCCTGGTTCTGCTCCAGACCATGCTTCTACGAGTACTTCGGTCTATGACCCTTTAAACTAAATTTTAATTGCAGAAGCAATATATTCGCCTTGTAAAAATGACCAAAACATAAACAGACTGTGCCAAAATCTTCCCTCATCACCATACCTAACCCCAGTCCTCTGAGAGAGGCTCCTTTACCAGATGTAACCACCGTACCCTTATGAAATTCACCTTAATAGAGCTTCTTCTAATCTATGCACTTACACACATGAACTGTACCTAGCATAACAGGTGCATGTTGTGGGATGTTCTGTGTGCGGGCAGGCTCACAGAAATGAAGCCATGATGTGGCTCATCTTCCATGTGACCTTTTCCACTTCATACTCTGTCTTGGAGGGCCCTCCATGCAAGAACGCATTAGATCCACAACCTTTTTTAAACTGTTGCAAAACAGTTCTTAGTATGGGGGATACCATCACTTTAGCGAGCCCTCTGTTGTCAGACCGTTAGGTTGTTCCCTGGTGTGTCACCAGGATGGGTAATCCTGCCATGGACACCCTTGCACAAACCCCTCATGTCAGAGTCTCTTGAGAGTAGATGCCAAGAGGGAGAATGCATTTGTTTTTACTCGTTGCTACTCGATGGCCCTTGAATGTTGCTGCTCAATGGCCCTTGAATGGTCCTTGAAGGTTCCCCTCCATGTCAGTTGTGTGTGAGCAAGACCCTATATCCGACACCCTTCTCACCCTTGACATATCAAGTAGTTCTCATGTCACCCTCATCTTTATATTGTCTTTGTATCTAAAGTGCCTGGGACAGTGTGGCTGCCACACAGATGGTGTGCAGTTAACATTTGCTCACATTCCTTCCACCTAGAGTGTCTTTCCCATCGAGGTCCCTCCTCTGCAGCTTGCTCCCACCCACTCACCCCTTAGGTGCCTGCCCCAGGGACCTGTGCTGGACCCCGGAGTAGATGAGGTTGTTCTTTGTGTTCATTAATGCCCTCTCTCAGCGCACTGGATGTGCTTTATTATTTTTACATTTTCCTATGCTATCTCTCCTACTAATCTCTGACCTGCCAGACAGCACAGAATGTGCCATTTTTACCTGTTCCCCCACCTCCTGGCCCAGGACCCCACACATGGTAGGCATGCAATAAGAACTTTTGAAATGAAGGCCTTTGTCATGGAGCCACATCTTCAACAGAATGAAAGCCTGTGAAAATGAGCAGCATATCAGCTGAAGGACAAATTGAGCTGTCAGTCTGCTGAACAGCAAAGATTCCTTTATTCCAGGTCTTTTAACATGATGGAGCGGGGAGGGAAGGGAGAAGAAAGGCTAAAAAATAACAGAGCTGGAGAAATGCTTTCCATTTTTAATCTGGAAAGCAATTGGCATATCACTTCATTGCCATCGCCCGGGTGACGGACAGGGGCTCCACCTGCCTGTCACTGTCTCCAAATGACCATCTCCTGTCCTTCTGCCCTGCCCCCTTAGGGACCACGGTGATGCGGATGACAGCCTTCGACGCAGACGACCCGTCCACAGATAATGCCCTCCTGCGGTATAACATCCGTCAGCAGACGCCCGACAGGCCATCTCCCAACATGTTCTACATCGATCCCGAAAAAGGAGACATTGTCACCGTTGTGTCACCTGCACTGCTGGACCGAGAGGTAAGCTGAAAGGCACACATCTTCTTCGTGAGAATCAAACGCGGCTCTCACGTGAGGGAGGGTATGGTGCTGCGGTCTACGGTGCTTCATGTCCTGACAGTGGAAACGTGGTATTTACATGTGGCTGCGTCGGGAAAGTCTACACAGGGAAATGGGGTGTCATGTGAACCAAAAACACACACTATGAAAAGCTATGTCATCTAGAATTATTTGAGTTCATTTAAGCTGATGCTTGTGTTTCTTCGGCGGCCACTTATTCACAAGGCCCTAGTTATTGTGGACCCCTCTCCTTACCTCTTGGCCACGGCCACGAGGGAGAGGGAGGGATGAAGGAAGGACAGTTGGGAGGGAGGAGCTTGGTCTACCAACAAGGCTCTCCCTGCCAGAGCCCAGTGGCTTCGACCCCTTTTCGTTCTCAAACCCCCTGCTGTACACACCACCGTTTTCCCCTGGAACCGCTCTCTTCCTCTAATCTCTGCTTCTTCTCCTTTAGCTTGTGTGAAACCCCACACATCTTCTAGGTCAGATGTCACAAACAGGTGACACATGGACCTCGGTCAGTCCGTGCTCTTGCTCTTTGGCTTTCCCCTAGGGTGTTTTAGCATTTGCACATTAGTCTCTGTGTCAAAGTATTCAGGTTTTATATTTCTTTTTTTAAAATTTCAACTTCTAGCCTTTCTGAAAGTCAGAAATTCTGGAAATTTGGGGCCCAATTTCCACATGTGGATAACTGGTAACATCGGCTGTAACAGTTGGATGGAGCTGGTGTCAGCTGTTCCGTTCAGACGGGACGTGCTTCCTCCCCAAGAATGGCCCCTCATACACGTGGCCCGGTCCTGCCCTGGTTCTGGGCTCCAGGTCCCTTCTGCAGCCCACTGCAGACTCCGTCAGCAGGAAAACCTCTTGAGCCTTTTAACACAACATGCCAAACCCACTTGGGGATTCTCACCCACCCATCTATCCATGCCTCTCTGCCCCACCGCCAGACTGCTCCCTGTCCTAGAATTTCTTGCTCCCAACATGGCGTAACGCCACAGGTGTGGGTGGTAACCTTGACCTTCTACAAGCACCATTTGCCCTGCAGTAACTGCTGGATTTCCCTAATGGGCTCTGTGCATATTCCTCTTGGTGTTTCTGATTAAACAGATCTTGGGGCAAAAATGCCTTCTCTCCTTTCTGCTTGCTATGCTGTGGCTTCTCACAAGGCACTGGCTTAGACACGCCTCCTCTGAGAAGCCACCCTCGTCCACCTGAGTCTTCCACGGTCGTGTTCATTCTCTAACCTCTGCCTGTGCTTACCCGTAGCCATCACGTGGCATTTCCCATGTGCCCCATTATCGTCTGTCACCGTAAAGACTATCCCCTTCCTCTGTCTATGCCTGCGTTGTCCCATGTGGTAACCGATAGTCACATGTGGTTATTTAAATTTTAATTTTCAGTAATTGAAATTAAACATAAAGCAGTTTTCAGTCTGACTAGCCGAATTTCAAGTACTCGGTGGTCTCACATGGCTGATAGCTACTGTGTTGGCCGGAACAGATAGAGAACATCGCCATCATCACAGGAAGTCCTGTTGGGCAGCGCCGACCTGGACTGTAAATTACTTGAGAACAGAGACTATGATCGTGCGCATGTGTGTATCCTCACGGCCCAGCATGGTCTGAGCACTCTTTAAAACTTCTAGTTGTATGGGTTTTGGCACAGAGGCCAAAAGGAATTGGAAATGATGCTAAGATTTTTATAGTTGAGGGAGAGGAAACAGTATCTAGAAATGGGAAGTTATTGGAAGGGAGGGTGAGAATGAAATTCGCATTGAAACTGTGGTTGTCACTTAGAAAATGTGGTCGTTTCTAGTTAAAAATAGGAAAGCAGGGAGGGGAAGAGCACACTGAGTCAGTTTCCCCCCTTTTCTCTCCCATTCTCTTGCCACCCCTCCCTGGTGTGTGGCTGTGTGACTGCCATGTCGTCGCCTTTGGAGGCAAGTCACAACTTCCCAATGCTCTCTGTACCACCTGCCCGCATGCACGAGCGTGCACGCGCACACACACATGCACGCGCATGCACACCAGCGTGGCCAGACCCCTAATGCTCCCAAAGGTGCTTGAAAATTCTTACAAGGGAAAGATAAAATGCAGTGATTTTTTCATCTTAGTTCTCTTTTTACTGATAGAAAATGTTTTGTAAGTCTCGATTTATAAGTCAGAGTGATAATATAGTGGATCGTTCAATTTTTTCAGGTTTATTTTGGTGACAGATATGTTTCAAGCTCATTATCTTTTTCCTTTGGGTTTTGGTTAAGTTACAATGAGTATATAGTTATGGGAATTGAATTAAGCATTTCTAGCCACATACACAAACAGCTCCAAAAATAAAAAAGACAAAGGCAATTTCACCAAAATTGGAAAATCAATGGAAATGAGTGAAGACTTTTCCTCACTTTTCTGTGAGGGTTTCCAGAGTTCAGTGCTGACCCAGGCAGTCAGTCAAGGAAACGTCCCCAGATTCAGGCAAGCGCTGTCTGCTTACTCATGCTGCCTGAGCTTCTTGTGGGCAAGTTTGCTGAAGGGTGACACCTGACTCCGAGTCACTTGTCTTTGAAGGGGCAGAACTTGCCCACCAGACAGACTTCCGGTCAGGGTTTCCCACAGCCCGCAATGTTTTCATCTCACTGTGCCTTTCCTGCGGGTCCTGTGCATGTGACAGCTTCCCTCAGCAGGACTGGGCAATTACTTTCCACTCTTTCTAGAGACCCCGTAAGCACCCTGTCTTTGGTGTGGTTTTAGACATCTATTCTGGACCCCCTGCGCTGAATATTTAACACAGATTTATGCACCACTCCTTGTCAAGAAAATATTCTATCGGAGGAGCCCTACAAACTTTGTGTGATTCCAGGCGACATTAAGTTCAGTCACTCTGTCTTCACTCACGGTACCTCAAACAGCACATTTGGGTGTTGAATATTGTGAGTGTAAACAATAGGCAGGGGCCCCTTTAGAGCAGGGGCCCCTGAGATTGTACATGCAATTTGCTCCCCTCCAGCCCCACCTTGTTGGGAGGAGGGGGGCTCCAGAAACCCACCCCCTGGTTGACATAAACTCAGTGGATATCAGATGTGAACTTTTCAGTTTGATTGTCCATTTATAGTAACCTTCCTTTCATGAGTACTTCGGGGAGTGGCATCCGCCATTTCTGTGCATGTGCCTGTCCATGTACCTTCCCTGCCTTTCCCATATTTACTTTGTGATAAAGCTGGTGAGTGAGGACAGTAGAGGACACCAGTAAATGATCCTTTTTAAAATTTATTTTCAGTTATAGTTGACATACAGTATTATATGAGTTTCAGGTATACAACGTAGCGATTCGGTAATTATATACCTTATGAAGTGATCACCCCGATACATATAGTACCCATCGATGGCATATATTTAGTTATTACAGTGGTACCGACTGTATTCCCGATGCCGCACTTCACGCCCCTGTATCTATAACTACAACTCATACTTCTTAGTCCCATTCACCTTTTCTGCTCATACCCTTTCCAAATGATGGTGGCCATCATTTTGTTCTTTGTATCTGAGTTTATTTCTGTTTTGTTTGTTCATTTATTTTGTTTGTTAGATTCCTCATATAAGTGAAATCATATGGTATTTGTCTTGCTCTGTCTGACTTACTTCATTTAGCATAATACCCTCTAGGTCCATCCATGTTGTTCCAAATGGCAAGATTTCTTTTTTTTTAATATAGCTGAGTAATATTCCATTGTGTGTGTGTATCACATCTTCTTCATCCATTCATCTGCTGACGTACATTTAGCTTGCTTCCACACCTTGGCTATTGTGAATAATGCTGCAGTGAACATAGTGGTGCACACATCGTTTTCAAATTAGTATTTTAGATTTATTTGGATTAATACCTAGAAGTGGAATTTCTGGGTCACATGGTAATCCTATTTTTAATTTTGGAGGTAACTCATACTGTTTTTATATAGTGGCAATATGTTACCATTTTGATGGTTGCGCTTTCTTCTTCCAACCCTCCCTCCCCAGGACACCCCTCGTGGGGCCAACTGTGGTAGGGGCCCTCTCTGATCTGGTCCTCTGCACACTTCCAGCGGGAAAGGGATTTTATCCAGCTTGTGCCCTGATGTATTCCCAGCCCTTAGCACACGTGATATGCTCAAAAAAAATATTTTATTGAGGGGTGGAAAGAAGGGTGTGAGGGAGAGAGAGTGGCGGGCAGCATGGCACCTCCGGGTGCACAGGCTGCCGTCTGGCAGGGCAGTGAGGGTCCAGATCAGCTGATGCTGCTTCTCTCTTCATTTCCTGGTCTGTTTGGGGTAGTACAGCCTCTGGACGCAGAGCGCACGCAGGAGCAAGACCGCCCATCTCTCACCCACTCTGGGCAATGTGAAGGTGTTAAAAGGCAGCCCACCCACTCTCTCCACCTCCCGAGGACCCATTACTGACCCCTCCTCTCCCTCCTAACCATGATCATTAGCTGACAGGGCTGTCCATTTGACAGGCCAACTCTGCCCGGCAGATGCCATCCAGTGAGTGGGTTGAGAAGACAGTTCTTAAGATGTTCCTCCTCCACTGAGCCGTGACCTTGGGGAAGAACACCAGGACTATGTGGAAAATGATATGGACAGTAAAAGTGACAATGCTTAGTTTCAACTTCCCGCCATGTTCAAAGCTGACCTGTACTGCCCCGCTTCCCCCCAGACTGGTGCATTTATAGGGACCATGATTCAGGAGTCCTCTGGGCTCCCACTTTGAACAGTGAACCGCCTAGGGACGTATCGCCTGAAGAAAGAGGGGCTCAGAGGGAATAGGAAGTGGTCTTTGTGAATAAGGAGGACTGGCCTTTGGAAAGAGAAAGTGGATTTGTTCTGATTGGTCCCCAAGTGGTGGGATCAACCACCTGGGACAGTGGTCCTCACACTTGACTGAGCTTTAGAGACCCCAAGCTCTAGGTGAGGCCAGAGTACATAAAATCGGAGCCTTAGCTGGGCAGAGCACAGGCATCAGTAGTTAAAAAAACAGCTGATGCAAATGTGTAGTAAATAGAAGGATCCCCTTTGGAGAGCATGTTTCAATGCACTGAAGACTTATGAGGTGAGGTCTGGGGTCAGAGTCCTGGCCACATCACTTATTTGGTTTTTGCCTAGGTGAGTTCGTTAGTTTCCTAGGACTTCTATAACAACGTTCCACAGCCAGGCGGCTTTAAATAAGAAAAATGTGTCCTCACAGCTCTGAAGGTCAGTCTGAAATCAAGGTTCCGAAGGCTCCGGGTGGCCAGGACCCTTCCTTGCCTCTTCCAGCTTCTGGCAGTTGCCAGCAGTCCTTGACATTCCTTGGTGTGTAGATTCATGCTCCAGCCTCTGCCTCCATCTTCACATGGCCTTCTCCTGGCTCTCTTCACATTGTCGTCCCTCTGTGCATGTCTGTGTCTTCTCACAAGACACCTGTCATATTAGATTAGGACTCATTCTAATGGCCTCATCTTTACTTGATTATGTCTGCAACAACTCTATTTCCAAATGTCACATTCACAGGTTTTGGGGGTTAGGACTTTGTATCTTTGGGGGAACATAATCCAACCCATAACAGTTATTTGACTTCTGTGTGCCTCACTTATTCATCTATAAAATGGAATACAGACCTACCTCAAATGAATTGTTGGCAAGGATCAGATCTGTCAAAATACATAAAGCACATTGTCTATAATATGTTTTTGATATATTTTATTGATTATTCTATTACAGTTATCCTATTTTCCCTGCTTTATTACCCTCTGCCCTGTACCCCTCTTCACCCACATTCCCCCCCTTAGTTCATGTCCATGAGTCATACATGTAAGTTCTTTGGCTTAATAGTTCTAAATAATGTGAACTATTGTAATTATCTTTACCTGGTATAGTAGTAAAACGTAAGTGTGGGTAATGAGTTGCCCATTGTGCGATGTATTCAAACATAGACTGCCCTTGATCGGATGACACAGAACATATTCAGTTAACTAGTAAAGGTTATGTCCACAGTGTCTTTTCCAACCTTGAGACTGTAGTTATTAAAAACACTTATTGTATCATTTCAATGTGCAGTTTACTCTGCAGGCTGCTGCCTGGGAGTGTCAGTTCCCCACTGGACCAGCTGTGTGACCGTGGGCAAGTCATTTAACCTCTGTGAGCCCATTTCCTCATCAGTAATGACTATGACAATGACATCTGCACTACCAACTATAGAGACATGAGAGCAGCAGTAGTGGCCATTTATTGCCCTTGTTTTATCACAAGCTCAGTGTTAATAAATATCCAGTTTCACTTGGAAACATGGCGCATTTTCCATTACAAGTCTTTCCATTGACATTTTCTGAAACCATACCAGAATGTACACCTCTTGAAGAAAGAGATCTGGGATCTCTGTTCCGTCTCTGTATTCATATTGCCAAACTTAATGGTGGGTAGATAATAGGCATTCGGTAAAGATTTGTTGAATGGATGGATGGGTAGATGGATGGAAGGAAGGAAGGAAGGAAGGAAGGAAGGAAGGAAGGAAGGAAGGAAGGAAGGAAAGAGGGAAGGAGGGAGGGAGGGAAGGAAGGAAGAATGAGTGATCTACATTCCTTCAGTTGCATACTTAGGAGTAAATATCTAAAAGATTATCTGAGAACTTGCTGCAAGACCCACATTCTAGCATGGGTATGTGAACAGAGGAAATGATTTTATTTTAGTTGAGAGTTTAGTCATTCCCTTGTATAATCATCCAGTCATCTAAGTGATTCGCCTTATATCTACCATGTGTCAGGAACTGTGCTAGGCTCTAAAAACTACTGTGGAATAGGTCATGCGTGGGGGGATCTGTGTATCTTGCTTAAGTGTTTGGAGAAAATAAGAGCCATATATCCTACTAAACAAAATTGGGTTCAGCTGGGGCACTGTTTGATTCTTTTCTGTAAACGCACTCAGCTCTTCATTTTGACAGCTCTATGTTTTTAAACTATGTCTGCCCTCACTACAAAATAAAATCAGATGAAGGTCCCTAACGTTTGATAAATGGTTTATTTAGTTGATCATCTTGGCCACTAGACTGAAATTTATCAGCTGAAATCTGCCAACTTTTTTAACATAGCCACAACTTGCAAATACTCGGAGTAACTAATGGTCAGTTCTGGGGGTTTGTTTGTTTGTTTGTTTGTTTGTTTGTTTTTTGCAAATGGAAACAGTTTCTAAACGAGGCTCTTAAAATTCCATCTGAACGCTTGAACTGTGAGAGTATCATTAGTCTTTTTAAGGAGTCTGAGCTGAGCACTTTGCTATCTTTGTTCGAATTCACCTTTATCTTAGTATATGTTATCTTCCAGATAATCTAAGGAAAGAGATAGCCTACCCATAAAAATGGACATACAATAAAAGACATTAGGACTGTGAGTGTAATTTATTTTCTATTTTCAGCTGGTAAAGGATTTTCTGAAAGTGTATAATGCCCTCAATTTCTAGGCCAAGCGTGGGAACGAAGAGAATTTCCTTCCTTCTTTCCATGGTAAGCGTCACTTAAGAACTTATTTTTAGATTTATGTGCATTTAGATTCAGGAGTCCTTGAATATGTCAGAAAAGAGAATTGAAGGATGTTAGAGGGAACATCTCAGGCAAAATAATCAATGAAATTGGATGTTCAACTACAAGTTGAAAGAACTATGTATTTGGTCAAGATGATTTAAGTTAAAATACTGTCACATAGGGTGCATCTCCAGAAACATACTAAAAAGATCTATGAAAATGATGATATCAAGTCAAGCTGCCTGAAAATAAAATAATAGTAGTAAGGCAGCAATTTTCAACCTTTTTCATCTCATGGCACACAAAAACTAATTACTAAAATCCTGTGGCGCACAAAAAGTGTATTTTTTGCCGATCTGACAAGAAATAGGTATAATTTTCATTCATTCACACCGGACAACTATTGTTGGGTTAGCTGTTGTCATTTTTTTTATTTGACAGTCTAAGGGAAAAGAGGTCAGTGCCCCTGACTAAATAATCAAGTATTGCATGTTTTAAAAATTCTTGCAGTACCATGGTCAATGTGGTTCAGTTGGTTGGGCATCATCCCACAAACCAAAAATTCATGGGTTCAATTCCCAGTCAGGGCACATGCCTAGGTTGTGGGTCCCCAGTCAGGGTGAATATGAAAGGCAACCGGTTGATGTTTCTCTCTCACATTGATGTTTCTATCATTCTCTCTCTCCCTCTCTTCCCTTCTCTCTAAAATCAATAAACATATTCTCAGATGATAATAAAAAAAAAAATTTTCATGACACACTTGTTGAAAATTGCTATAGGCCCTGGCTGGGTAGCTTAGTTGGTTAGAATGTCGTCCATATATGCCAAGGTCACAGGTTCAGTCCCCGGTCATGGCACATATAAGAATCAACCAATGAATGTATACATAAATGGAACAACAAATCAACGTCTCTCTCTCTCTTTCTCAAATCAATAAATAATTTTTTTAATTGCTGTAATAAAGGATAGTATTTCTCCCATGCCTTGAATAAAATCTAGAAGTAATCATACTCTCAGGAAAATAAATGTTTTCAGCTGCTCTGATCTAATGCTTACTTTTCTCATTATCATCATGTTTAAAACATTGTCAGTAATTACACACAATTCAATCATGCTGTCAAGAATATTATCTTCCTTTGTTTTGGTGGGTGGGACTAGAATCATTTAGATAGTAGCATCCTCACCATTTCTGCAAGGTATTTACACACAAATATTTTTGTTGGTATAATTTCCTCCATTTTTTATATCACTTCCTGCTGTGAAAATAGAGGGGGAAAAAAGTAGATTTAAATAAATTTTTATTATTTTTAGAATAATGCATTATTCTTGCAAATGAAACCCAGATGGTGAACCCCCATGTGAACCGCACTTGTTCTGTTGTGCCAGCAGATAAAATGGAATGAGACATTCCTCAGGAAGGATGCTCAGCCCTGGGGTCTGAAATCCAGTTGCAAGCCTGCTGGCCTCCTGCTGACAGCAGTGGGGTGAGAGATGGGGAGATCAGGGCCTTACTCTGTAGCCTCCTTCACTTCTCCACTCTAGATAAATTCTGGCAGGAGACCTGGAAGAGTCTCAGAGCTGTGTTGGTGACTATAACTGTCTCCCCCACAGCTCCAAGGTTGGCCTGCCAACCCATGAAAGCTAGGGCTGTGTCTGGTCGCCCAGTATGACCTCAACTTAGCTGAAACCTAGTCTGACATTCATGGGCCACGGGTGTGTGTGCTGGCTTTTGACTATGAATTCAGAGCTACCTCCACCTCTTCACAGATGTGAGAAGTTGGGCAGCTCACTTAACCTCTCTAAGCCTCAGTTTCTTCATCTGCCACAATGAGAATCATCATAAACCCTATCTCATAGGCTTATCAGGAAGATTGAATAAGGTGTGTCATCCTGTAAATATTAGTTAATATTAGTTATTTTCATCATGGACAGTAAGGTTGAAGAAGAAGTGTGAAGGAAGTACATGTGTGCTCTGCCCACACAGCAGAGAATCAGGCAGGCTCTTGGTGTTCAATGAGACCAAGGTAATCTAGCTGCCAAAATTCAGGGACAAATGTTGACACACATGTACTGAGCACCTTCCAATGTTTGCTTTATCCATGGCACAGTGCGGGACATCAGGGATGCAAAGATCAAGCCTCCTGGTAAGGAAGTAAAGCAGACGTATTAATAGCAAACACACACAAATTTGATAGAGGAATGGAAACTTGCATTGAAGAAGTTGAGGGAAGGGCATTGTTGAGAAAGGAGCAGCATGAGCAAAGGCAGGGCACATGCATACGTTACTAGAAAAAAGACTGGGGAATTGAGGGAATTATTGGAGGCAGATACCAAAAAGGGCAAGGAGTTGATACAAGATTGCAAATGGCTTCAGATGCCATCCTATGGATTATGGGTATATCCTACCATAAATGGGACACCACCCACCATATTTAAACATTCAACACAGCTCTGTTAAACACGCTGCTCTCAGCGCTGTCGCTTGGAGAGAAAGCTGGTAAATGAAAGGAGAGGTCAGCCATAAAGCAAAGTCGTCATCGGGAGGCAGATGGGAGTGCTGGGTGAATGATGGGTTTTGATCCACAGACATTTCTAGCCTTCTCAAGGGAAGAGACGAGGAGTTACTTGAATCTAAATTCCCCAAGTTCTTAATTAGATTAATGAACAGCCTATTTTGTATTTTCTGTTTTTGTGCATCTTAAAGTATTATATAATCAGCAGTTACTTGGCATGTGTTGAATCAAGAGACACAACTTTGTCATTCTGTTCCCTGCGAAGGCCTCCTGGTTGGAGAGATATCTCCAATTTAGAAAGACCATCTAGTTCAGTTTTGACTTTGAACTGGTGTAGAAAACTGGAAAAAGCTTTGCTTCACCACACTGAGAACAACCATCATTTAAGAAAAGTAGGTTGAGAGGCTTTGGAAAGGAGCTATTTCAGACTTCCCTTTAATATGCTTGGCCTCTCTCCAGGACCAGGTCCATCACAACAGCCGGGGGCTGTAAAATGCATTGTGAAGCATTTTAGGGGAAGATGAGCAGAAGCTAGAACACTAAGATTAAGGCAAGCCAACAATAGACCATTTCAAGACAGGATGATGTCTCAAAACGCCTCAGACCCACATTGCTTTCAGTTTTGTTTGAAGGGGGTACCTCGTTTACTGGGCTTTTGTATAGGGTGAACGCTTGTTGATAATGGGACTCGGTACTCTAAAGGAACAACCCACTTCATTGGATAGATGGCACTATGACCTCACATTCAACAATGAAAGGGCTTCCAATTACAGCATCATCTAATAGATTATAGAGGAAAACACGCTTTTTCTTTACGTGCCAGATAATAAATGTTTTAGGTCAGGGGTGTCAAACTCATTTTCACCGGGGGCCACATCATCCTCGCGGTTGCCTTCAAAGGGCCGAATGTAACTTTAGGACTGTATAAATGTAACTGCCCCTTAACAGTTAAGTGAGAGCTCGGCGCTGCCGCCAGGTAGAAACAAGGTGCTGGCCAGATCCGGATTTGGCCTGTGGGCCTTGTGTTTGCCACCTGTGTTTTAGGTTTTGTGGGCCACGAGGCAAAATTGAGAATATTATGTAGGTACTTACATAACCATTTAAAATGTACCCATCTAAAAAAATGAAAAGCGGTTTTAGCTGATGGACCCCTGAAAACCAGGCGGCTGGCTGGACTTGGTCCGTGGGCCATCGTGGACCAGCGCTGATCTATGACGTCATTGCTCAGGACGGCCAAACAGCAGCAGTTTCGCCTACTGACCGACGTGTGCATTCACGTGTCTGTATCTGAAGTCCACCCTCAAATTATTGATCTCACTTATTAGTTGCACTTGAAGGTGGATTACAGGGATAGGAATTAGGTCATGAGTAATGGGCACAATTTTATATTTTTGTCAGAACAGTCTATTCCTCATGATTAAGAAACATAATTTTAGACATTTGTTCATTTTAAACTCAAAATTTGGTGACAGTAATTAAAGCAACTAGTTCAATCCAAAAGTAATAAAACAGAAAGTGCTGTCTAGACATACACTAAACCCTGG
The DNA here is from genome assembly GCA_007922815.1 of Macrotus californicus. Classification (NCBI taxonomy): domain Eukaryota; kingdom Metazoa; phylum Chordata; class Mammalia; order Chiroptera; family Phyllostomidae; genus Macrotus; species Macrotus californicus. The sequence continues at coordinate 33,533 of VMDR010005577.1, forward strand.
ATAAGCCCACTCAGAACGACTGTTTGCGTTACACGAGAGCCCGGATGGCAGGGAGAACAGAGTGCAAGAGCACCTAGAGGTGGGGAGGGGAGACTTCCCAGAGGAGGGAGCTCCTCCTTGAGCTGAGTCCAGAGCCAGATGAAATTGTTCACAAAAACTCTGCGATTCTGGGAACGTTCGCAGCTTGAGTAACTGGTAGCCATAATTATGATTCCGCGTCATTGAAAACACTCTTCTGCCACGTCACCATTAGTGCCCCAGAGGGCCCCACTGTGTGGGGGGCAGCAGCATAATACAGACAGCAAGCCCCTTTTGTCAGAGCTGTGTCTGGGTCTCCTCACCTGTAAAACGGGAATCATAACAGCACCTGTGTCAAAGGGCTGTTTTGAGGATTAAACAAATTAATACAAGCACGTACTCAGGGGAGTGGCAGGTGCGGGCTAGTTACTGCTGTTATCGGTGTTTTCTAGTTTGGGTGCAGTGACCATGTGTTGTTTGAGTAATGACAACACAATTCTGTCCATCACTTTAAAAAGCACGTGTCCTGAGGGCAGAGGGTTTCAGGTCAGGACAGCACACCACAGTGGGTGGGGGCTGGCAGGATTGTCGCCTTGGAGTTCAGAGACTGGTTTCTACGTGAGCCAGTTTCTCTGTTGACAAAGAAGTGGGCACATGCCTCCGCCAGTCTTGCTGACGTCACAGGCAGTGCATTGCAGATGTCAGGGGAAAATGCTTTTGAGGGTGTGTGAAGGTAAATCTTGTCAAAACGTCCTCACCTGCAACGATAAGCACTCTGGGTTCGTTAAGCGACAAGGCTCAAGGGTGGCTTTTTCCTTATCTCAACACATGCTGACCAGTTGCTTGCTTTCTCTCTCCAATCCCAATAGGCAGCTTAACAGACATATTGTGGTGTGTGTTTCTGTGTGCTTAAGACAGACATGGGAAATGAATTTCTTTTGACCTTTGCAAAGAACAGCTATAGAAATAACTGTTGAAATTCAATGAACAGCATCTCTATTTATGGACCTCAAGAGTAAGAACCAAAATTAAATTCCTTTAGATATTTTCTCTCCCTTATGAACTGTTTTGGCAGACTTAGTTTTCTCCATGGGAGTCTACTCAGGTCTTCAGCCTAGTTTCCTCTCTCCTTGGGCTCTGGGTTTCTGGGGTGGAGGAGAATTCAGAGACTTCCACATTCTCACTGCTTCCTGGCGTTAGGCTACCGAACACATGTGAGAGAGGTTATGCTATGTACTCACATTGGACGGCTACAATGTGGACGATTATAGCATCATTTTTTTCAGCCGGGAATTAATTAAGGTTGTAACCCTCACAAGGTTACACACCCATTTTACCATAATGGCAGTCGGTTCCTGAGGGTTGATGTGACTTGCCTGAGTCACATGCTGGACAGTCAGGGGACTGGACTTGATCCCAGAGTTTCTGCTTCTGATACAACCGGGCGGCTGAGAGCAAAGCATGTCCCACGGTGAGGGGAAAATCTGGACATCTACAGGACAACCTCAGAGTTTATGAAATTCGTATCAGGGACTTCTTTGTCCTTTGCTCTCAGCTCCTTCACACATTTGGGAAGCTTGACTCAGTTTCCCTCGGCTTTCCCGCTGGAAACGCTGTGTGGTACAATGGCTCAGAGGTTGGGACTGGGAATTCTAAACCCTTGAGGGGCAATCTCGCCTCTGCATGCTGTTACCAATGAAGCTGACTGATGAGGACAGGCATGAGTCTGTGGCCGAATACACTTGCTGATACTTTATGCTTTAACTAGAGACTTAGCCCCACCCAGAAATGGGTGGTGTGGAAAAACCACAGACCATACCTCCCTGGGTACAGCCCACCCTAGAAATCCTCTTCCAGATGAGGGCACAGAAAGAGGTGGAGGAGAGGGAGAAAGAAACAGGAGATAGAGAAAGAGCCTGCTAGGAGATGCCACACTCACACTCTAATACCTGCATCCCTTTCCACAAGGTAGAGTGGGGGCAGGGTGGCCCCTAGCCCATAAGCCACCTTTGTAGCTAGAAAGATAAAAGATAGATAGATAGATAGATAGATAGATAGATAGATAGATAGATAGATAGACAGATAGATAGACAGATAGGGTGCCTGTTCCTCTGAATGGACGCAGGGTGTTGTGGGAGAGCCCAGAGTGTCCCTGAGCTCAAGTCCCTCCACCCAGAAACCTGAGGGTGGCAAAACAGACTTCCAGCCTCACCCTTGTCGCCCTCTTCTAGGGGCCCACTGTGCATGAAGAGTAGTGGAGGGGTTTCAGCAGGCAGTAAAGCTCCTATTAGAGGAAAAAAGGGTTAATGCCATCTGAAAGCACTCAATGTGACAAACGTCCCTTCCGGTGGATGGGCAGAGGGGGACAGTCAAGGCTTTGCTAACAACTTCTTCTGTTTGGGGAGTGGAAAATGGGCTACATGTTTGTGACCTGGACTTGGTGTCCTCTGCTCTGGAAACATGGGGCCCCGTCCCGCTGGAGCCATGTTCGTTCTGAGTACAGCAGGGCTGCCTGACACGCCGCCCAGTAGGAGATAACAGCTTCACCCTCCTCCAGGCGCCCAGACGGAGCTCGGGCCCTGACAGCAGCTGGTGGTGGAGCAGATAACGAGATTATCTGGTCTGCCAGGGTGACAGGAACAGTGGCTTCAAAGAGTGTGTTCCTTAAGTAGCACTTGTTAGAGCGGTGTTTTTAAAAATAGAGAACATATTCATACAAGCAAGAAATTAGATTAAGTCCCATGGTGACATGTGGCTGGATTTTTTTTAAATCAGTCTCACGGTCCTAAACCAAGGCCTATCGACAGACTCAGGAAGATGGGGAGAGGGTACACGAACATGGGTGAGAAAAACACTCCGTGTGTATTTTTATTAACCATTAACCACAGTTTTCTGTTTTCTTCTTCTTTTGGGAATGTAGGCACACCAGGGCAGTGTCAGCTGTTCCCACAACTGTTAGCAGTCGAAGTCACAGATATTTTTATCTCTCATCACAGTGGACACAGATATGTCACAAATCTCCCCCACCCTCTACTACTCTGAAATTAATCTAATTATTAGATTTAACACTTGATTTTGTTATTGATGAGTTGACAAAAAAGCACATGTACTACCATCAGTGTTCCTGCTATTTTGATAACTGTATTTCAATATAACTGTCTTCCTTTGTCATCCTATGTATTTGTTTTATGTGTTTAAAAACATATTCTGACAAGGGGTCCGTATGCTTCATCAGACTGCTGAAGACGTTCCATGGCACAAAACAGCTTAAGACCCCAGCTTAGAGGAATTGAATATAAGCCTTATCTCCCTTGCTTAATGCTCCTCCTTCCCTCGGGGAAAGCAGGGTCCATTCTCCTACATTTCATCTCAATAGACAGAGACATTCTTGGTGGCCACTCAATGCCATTGCCTCCCTGTGTCTACCTATCACATGATGGGCCTCCAGGGATGCTTCAGCGTATGGCCTTTCAATGATTCTCACAATTGATAGGAAAGATAATAAGAAAACTCATCAGATTTTGAATGGTAAACTTTGGTTTGTGCTTCCCCAAATGAATCCACTGATTTAATCCAACAGTTGGTTCTAGGGAAGGATTAGCAACCTGGATATTAGGTTAGGGTACTATGTTGTTTGGCTGGCAAATCTTGTAGCCGCAGGCAGAGGCAGCCACAGTCTACTCACTCAGATATGAAGGATAGATTGAACTTTACACACCTTCTCTGAAGGCTGTCAGCGGCTGGCTGGAGTGCTGTGTTGGGAAGGATTCTGGGTTACTCTTGGTTTCTTCAGTAGTTGATTAGTGATGTCTTTCCTGGGAGTGGAAGGTAGGAGTGGGAGCACTCTTGCCATATTATTTGTCATCTGTGATCTTCAAGAATAGATCAGGAAAGCATGGGGTTATTGAAACTTTTACTGAGTTGTTCAGTGTTTATTGAGTTCATCTCCTCTCTGGTATAATCTGCACCAAGGGCTGGGAAGGCAGGAATAAATAAGTCATGGTTCTAACCTTTGAGACGTGCAGCCAAACTAGTGAGTCTCAAAACAAAAGGGGGTCATAACGTAGGGCCCACATGCTCACTGCTACAATACAAGGTCATGCCAAGAGCAAGGAAAAAGGAAGTCTGTGGCCACTCGAAGATGAGAACTATTCTGCTGGCCACGTTAGCCATTGAAATCTGTCCCTTCCCCCCAAATTCTATTTCTGATCATCCCAACATCTCCTGGACTGCTGCCTTCTACGTTCAGAAGCTACACCATGGTCCTTCGTCTAAGCATGGATGCCAGGAGAGCCATAACAATGGCAGTGGCTTCTGGAAAGAGAAATATTACTTCAGTGAAGTAACAGCATCCAGAAAAATACCTTCTGTGCAGTGGTCCTACTTGGCTATTTGCCCTCCTTGCTCCCAATTAATAAGTCAAGGGAAGACATTTAGCCACCCATAAATGTTCACAAGCCCCCATTTATCACTCCTATGAGTTTTCCTATGCAGAAGGGGAGCCAGGAGGTGGACAAGGGAACGAAGAAAGGAGGGGATGGGCACAAGCACCCTACTGTGGCACCACCTCCACTTTGCTCTTACTCTCATACAAAGAGGAGGCAACATAATCTCACCTGCCCCCAGACTCCACTTGGACATAAATTTAGGTGTCCTGGTCTCCAGATTGTTTAAATGGATCTTCCCCCACATCCCAGACTTTCCTTACCACTTCCCACAGAGGAAACAAGAATTCCTTTCCTGATTCTCACCATCCTGATCTCTAGCTGGTGTTAGTCTACAACAAATGAGAATTCAACCCAACTCCACCTGGGTGGCCACTGGACATAACTGTGTCTCAGGAAAGCTTCACTCCTGACTTTCAAAGGCCAATGGAAATCAATGCAAATTCCTCACCCAGGACCCTCACAACCAGCCTAACAATTAATTTACAGGAAATGGCCAATATGTGAGCACAAAAGGGAACATGTTTGGTAAAATCCTGACCAAAAAAAAGAGCAATTCTTATTAGGTTGATAAATTTGAGGTATACACTCATCCCAGATTAATGAGATCAGGGAACTAGGGGAGAAGATCAAGACCTACAGACTTGATATGACTTTTTAAAGGTGGCCTCTGTTGTGAAGCATTGCAAATGCATTACGATACTCATTCCTTCAACTGCCCATGACACGTGCCGTTATTCCCACCTTACATGAGTGGGTGCTGAAGATCAGAGGCCCTGGAGTGGAAACAGAATTCATACCCAGGTCAGTGTGACCCCAGGGAGGCTATCATCATGATTTACTCTTCCACTCACAGCAAATAGGATTTGAAATCATTCCAGACCGAGACAGGCCATCGGGCCATGAAGGAATAGAAAATCAAAGGGGAGGAATAGAAAATCAACGAAATCACTATCTTCTGGTACCTTAAATTCTTAGATTGCGTCTGAAACACGGTTGGTCAGACTGGATGGTGTGGAAAGGGTAGTCTGGATCCTCTCAAAGATGTGGAACTACTTGATCTCTTTGGAGGACAGTTCATAAGGAGGGGCTCATTGCTGAGGATCCAGTTCTGCCATGGATACCCATGGCCCTTGAATCCAGATGCCAGCAGATGAGATGGAGGAAAGACCAGCAAGCACAGTGGTTTCCTTTGTCTGACTTCCATAGCCTAAGCTACAATGAGACTCAAGCTTTCTGATTTTGTCTCCTGCCATTATTTCCCTAACTCACCCTACATTCCCACGGACATCAACACACTCCATTTCTCTTAAAGATGTACTTCTTACTTTTGTATATCATGGTAGCCAGCCCCCAGTTGGCCCCCAATGATTCCCACTTCCTAGTATGCATGCTCTTGTGTAGTCCCCTCCCAAACTAAACAGGGGTGACCTGTATAACCAATAAGATCTAGCAGAAATGACATTGTGGAACTTCCAAGCCTAGGTTACTTTTGTTCTTTCTTGCTATGGGAAAGCCAACTGCCATGTTGTGAGAACATTCAAGTAGCCCTGTGGAGAGAGCCACGTGGCAGACAACTGAGGCCACCTGCCAACAGCCAGCAATGACTCACCAGCAATGTGGCTGAGCCATCTTGGAAGCAGACCCTCTAGCCCCTAAGTTCAGAGTAATTTGTTATGCAGCAATAGATAACTAATACATATAATGCTGTGATCGCTGCTAAAACTGAGGCTTATTTCCCTGTGACCCTTCCAGATCTGGTTTGAATACCTCCTCTTTGGAGCCTTCCCAGACCGCCTTGGCTGAATTGATTGCTCCCTGTTCAGTTTTGCACACAAATCATTTAAAACATCCTATTAATGCAGCTGTCGCATGGAATAACAATGTTTTGATTATAGGTCTCTCCTCTGTCAACTCTGGGCTTCATAAGAAGGTCTGCAGTGTATTCATACTTTAAAGAGGTCCTGTTCCTAATAGGAGATCAGAAAATGGTTGAACAGATAAAGAGTATGTATAGGAACCTGGGGAAATTATTGAAACCAAATACATTGGCAGCCAATGGTATTTTCAAAGCCTATTTGACTAGAAAGACTAAGTCCTTTAAAGGGGTTTACAAATAGCATTAACTAGGGCATAGTCTTAATCCCATTCTTAACAGTAGAGTAATGATAATTGGTTGCTCCTTTGGAAGGGGATTAGAGAACCAAGGGGATTTTCCAAAGGCAATGGCAATGTTTAACTGAGCTAGACTGTTAATGCCTGATGCCACCCTGCCTGTTGGTGTAGCTGTCTGGATTGCCTGATCCTGTCTCATGGCGCATCCTCAAACATCCTTGTTTTTAAATAACAATTGGCCAAGAGTCTACCACTTAATTTTTGCTTAGTAAATGTATAGAGTCTACAAAGCAGGGCAGTAATTTCCTTCTAGTGCCCCTGGGTCAGCAACTTATTGGGGTCCTGAAATGGAGCAGTAAAAAGATGGAATGGAAAATTAGAGGTAAATCATGCACCCCCTTGCACCCGCTTGCCCAGTATCATGATGACATCAGCCATTTGACTCTTGGGTTTGGATAGCACAGCAGTGGCCAGGAGTGACACATCCGGATTGCCTACCACTCACCACTCCCAAATGGGCTGTTGGTTTCTTAATCCCTGCAGCTGACTCCATGGAGACGTCCTCTCACCACAGGAGCGTGTTCAGTCTGCCCAGTGATGTAAATGCTCAAGGAGCCGCCTTCCACCTGTGAGACAAGAGTTGGTAGATAAATACCCTTCCTCACCCTTTGAGTAGGACACCTCTTACAGGTGTGCTCCTCAGTCTCCCGGTGGAATGGAGCACCAGCTACTCACAACAATAACCTCATTACTGCCCTGTGTATGGGGTTTTTCATTTTATGTCTCACTTCTCTTATTCCCTCATTTGTGCTTCCTGGGGTCATCTCCTATAGAAGCTGTTTACACCCAAATCCTAGTCTTGGGGTCTGCTTCTGGGAGAACACAGTGAAGACAGAGCTTGCAAGATCCAGTGTTCCTCCTGGACTCTATATTTAAGATGTCAAACAAGTGGCCACAGGTGCCATGGAGGGCTGAGTGGTCTGTGTGCATGTGTACTTCGTCACGCTGCTAATGGGTACACAGAGTTAAGGACTCAGGCCAAAGTGTGCATTTGAGAACATCACTCCATGCACAAGTGGGTGCACCCTTGTCCGCCACAGGCACCTGTGGGGGTGGGCAGTATGCACGCATCCCTGAAGCCCTCCATCCTCCCTTCTCAAGGTCCTACTTGAAGGTCAGATTCCAGAGGCCCTCCACTCAGCCTTCTCCTCACCCACCCCTTGGGGTCTGCCCTCTGAAGGTCTCTGCTCTTCTAATCTGGAGTTTCAAAGATGTGGGAGCTGATGCCCACCTTGACGGTGTTCACACAGCACCTCAGAAGGCAGGCATGGAGATGATTCTCTGTGGAAGAGTGATATGGGGGACCAGGGAGCTGCCGTGGGCAGAGAAGTAACTTTGTCTCAGAGGCCTGGAGAAGGTGGCCAGGAAGGGGATGGCTTGAGCTAGCTGATTAGATCAGTGACCTGCAGATGTTCTCTGTAAAAGGCCACATAATGTATGTTTTCAGACTAAAAATGAAACTGCCTTTTGACCCAGCAATTCCGCTGCTGGGATTATATCCCAAGAGCCCTGAAACACCAATCCAAAAGAACCTATGCACCCCAATGTTCATAGCAGCACAATTTACAATAGCCAAGTGCTCGAAGCAACCTAAGTGCCCATCAGTAAATGAGTGGATCAAAAAACTATGGTACATTTACACAATGGAATTCTACGCAGCAGAGAGAGAGGAGGAGATCCTACCCTTTGCAACAGCATGGATGGAACTAGAGAGCATTATGCTAAGTGAAATAAGCCAGGCGGTGAGGGAGAAATACCACATGATCTCACCTTTAACTGAAACATAATCAACAAAAGAAAAAAGCAAGCAAAATATAACCAGAGACATAGAAATTAAGAACAATTTGACAGTAACCAGAGAGGAGGTAGGAGGGGACTGTGAGGGGAAGGGTTTCCAGGTCATAAAGGACACATGGACATAACCAAGGGGAAGGGTGGAAGCAAGGGAGGGAGGTGGGTTTGGTTGGGTGGGGTGGGGAGTGGTTGGGGGGAAAAGCAGACAACTGTAATTGAACAACAATAAAATAACTATTAAAACAATAAAAATAAAAGGAGCCTCTCAATAATGTAACATTTCTAGAGGCAGAAATTTCACAGAATTTTAAATGCAATAAAAATCTCCAATGGATATATCTGAAATAAAACAATTCCATAATCAGTCTGAAATATATATCTATAAACAAACATATATATTTTCAGCTTTGTGGGCCAGATGGTCTCTGTTGCAAGTACTCAACTTTGCCATTGTAGCCCCAAAGCAGCCAGAGACAACACATAAGCAAATGAGCATAGCTATGTTCCAATAAGACTTTATTTACAGAATCAGGTGGCGAGCCAGATTGGGCCCATTGGACCATAGTTTCCTGACCCCTGACTTAGTAAAAAACAACAACAACAAAACATTTCTGGGAAGAGAAGGGGGATGACTGTTCTCGGCAGAGGGAAGAAAACGTGAAAAGGCAAAAATTAAAAAGTCAGAGGTAATGAAACAAACGTGTTATCAGAGTCTTTATTTGGCAATTGAAAAACTACTAATCCTAGGAACTAACTTTTAGTGAACACTCATTGTGAGCCCTTCATTGGGCTCAATATTTTCCATGGAATCTCACTGAAGTTTTATTGTCTGAGGCTGGGAACTGTCGAAAACATTACATACACGCATATGTGTGCTCAAAGAGGGTGGGTAACATGCCCAGTTCACACAGCTGGCAGGTGGCCGGGTGGCAGGAACCTGGACAGAGAACTGGACGCCTGGTGGGAGGCTGTGGGCACACCGCTTTTGTGCTGGTCATTAACTCAGCTGTAATGGATTTTTTACACAGTGTTTCTGCTTTGTTTCACAGACGGTATTTGACTTCTTGACTCAGCCCAGTAGCTACCTGGATTCTGAATGGATGGCTGGGAAGTATCTGATGGGTTTCTCCCGGGGCTATTTTGTAAGAGATAACAGAAAAAAGAGTGAGATATTTAAATTCTTCAGGGATATTGGTTTAGAAGAGATAAAGTGAAGAACATTTTTATTCATATTAGAAGTGATAGTTGGATGTGTGCAATTATTTGCTGTGTGAGATGGAGAGAGAGCACAGCACAGATCTTAGAATGTCAAATATGAATTTAGATGACATTTTGAGGAAACTGATAAACACACCATCCCTCCATTGGACTTCACTTGCCTGTGAAAATTCTTTTGCAGCCTATAAATGATATGGTGCAATTTGAAATCATACAGATAAGTGGACTAAATCTGACGAAATATTAAAAATACACAACGCATCAATGAGAGAATAATTTTCTTTCTTCGGCAAAAGTTTTCATTTCTCAAAATATTATCAGAAAATTAGAGGCATCTTGACAGCTAACAGTAACCCTGGAAGAAGGAAATGTTAAGCTGTGAGTGCAGAAGCTGTGAGATCCCACCCAAAGTCTCCCATGGAGAGAAAGAGGCCCAGGGGACGGGAGCACCAGCGGCGTCCTCAACACCGGTGCTCATCTCCAGCATGGGCTGGAGTGCCCATCGTACTGACAGATAGAACCAGACGTCGTAACCCAGACAGCGTGCTTTTTCCCACCCACCTGGGCAGACGGTCACTTTGAAAAGGTGTGTGTGTGTGTGCGCGCGTGTGTCTCAGAAAAGTCAAATGAAGAAAACTAAGTGAGAACAATTACATTTATTAAAGGCCTTTTAGGGCATTGATAATGCAGGTCCCTGGTTCCCAGGGTTTGAAATTTCACACACAAAACATTCCTCCTCAAAGACTTGGAGAACTGGTAGAATGCTTACCAGCTTTTAATTTTGCCAAGTAAAGAATATTTTTTTAAAACCTCGCAACATTGTAATTACTTTCTCATGAAAGAAAGGACAGCTGATACACTCACTAATTCACGTGCACACACACACAATTACACAGTGTCACACATATTCATTCACATACCTACACACACTCACATAGAAAGAGGCAGGTCATCATCTCACAGTGAATAAAATTGAGTAAGTACAACCATATGAACAAATCGATTATGTTTATTTTGCTAAAGAGCGGTATAAATTCTGAGATAGATATTCACCACAGAAACTTAATGTAAGGTACTAAGAACAAGATAATATTTCAACTGCGATAGGAAGCAGAATGAAAAATAAAGGGAAAAGGAAAGGGTGAATGTCAGAACCCTAGAACACTAATAGTGGAACCTGACTGTTTAATGAGGAATAAGCCCAAGCCAGCAGCCGCGGAGGACCAGGCTCTGGGGGCGTCGCGTCCTCACTGGGGGAGGTCGTCTCTGGGCAGGTCCTTTCGTTGAAGCCCTCGCACCTTGAAGAGGCCGAGTAAAACGCCTACCCCCCAGCACTACTGCCTGGTTAGCTGCCGCAGCACGAGGTTGGCCCTCGGTAAGCGGTAAGCGTTAGCTAGTAGCACTAGAAACTGTTTCTTTTTAAAAAGGGGAATCCTGGGGAGGAGAAATGTGTTCCACATGGGCACTCATAGAAACATTGACCCAGTTTGTCCTCCAAGCGTGTGCCCGGAACGTCGGCATCACCCACGAACGCCTTAGAACATCCGTGTGTCAGCAAACCCTCGAGATGACACGGACCCACACTGACAGTGAGAACCACTTACCCAGTCCTCATCCTGAAAAGCCAACCAAGTCCAGGAAATATTTCACGGATTGGATAAAAATAAAAGAAGAAAGAAAAGCACAGATCTCTGTGGGTTGAACCTCACTTTAAGCTCCAGGATTAGGTTGGTAAAACAATGCACAAATCATCTTCGAGCCTTCCACAGGAAATGGATTTTGAAACAAAGTAAGAGGAGTTGGATTTTTTCTCCCCAAGTTGCTAATCATCAAGCAAAGATAAATGGTCAGGCCTGAAGATGACCTTAGTCATACAGTGTCCCTCTCAGACCACAGCATGCCCGCTGAAAAGGCTGCAGCAGATGTCACGGTCCCGTCTGGCAGGACCGCGTGTCATGGAATGCTTGTCCTATGTCTCTGGACAAGTGACGAACAAATTCACGTGGACTAAAGGAATCTGGTGGAGAAAAGGTGTGTGTGGCCAGTCTCTAAATGATAAAGAAAGGGGCCCGACCCCTGCCTCCACGGGCTTTTATTGACACTCTAGGTACATTACATCCAGGATGGTTCTCATTAACTATGCACAGATTCGCTTTGGGTGGATACCTTTTACAGATAACAAAGGAAAGAATGTTGCCAATTACTTCAAAGAGAAAGGTTATTTACAAATGTAAAGGGGAGAAGGCTGGGCTGTTTACATTCATGCTTGGGAAGTCTAGCACATGTCACAGTAAACTTCTGCTGTTTCCATCCCAGGTGAGGGAGTTTTTGCAAGAGCAAGTTTCAAAGTGGCCTAGGGACAGTGCATGCCTGATTCCCCATGGGAAACCTATCCACAGATGCTCCCTGCACTCCATGCGCGTCTGTCTGCATTCAGAACCAGAGCTGAGTCACTAGATCACATCACACATGGATAGGTTCCCTATAATTCCCCCTTTGTTTTTAGTTATGAGGCTACATTTGCCATTGCCATGAATGGTTCCCTATAGACAGAGGGCCTGGGATGCCATTCGCTGTGACCTCTCAGAGCCTCTTTACTCGGACTGATGGTCGTTGTGTGCCTGGAAAACCTCTCCAAGAGGCACAGAGCCGACTTCCTCTTTATAGGCACACAGACAAGCACCAGCATGAGTTAGGTTGCCGACCACCTTTAGGCCAGCCATTCTCCAGCCTCCAGTAGTTGGTAAAGACTTAGACAAAAAGTAGGGAAGTGAAGGTCAGGAAAGGTAAGAGACTGCTTTTGGCTAAAACTTGCCTCCTATGTCCCAGAGGGACTGTCTTGGAGGTTAAGAGTTTGTCACCAGAAGCTAAGAGCACTGGTGTATAGAATAAAAATACCTCGTGTGCTATGGAGGAATATAATATGGGCTTAGGCCAGTCTCTGACTCGGCCAGCGTTTATCACTCAGCCTGACTTGCTGCACTGCAGGCAATGCGCTTTGTTCCCTGTATTTGTTTGAATACATTTAATCCTCAAAGCCACCTGTGCACTAAGGGACATTATCACTTTCTTTACGGGGTTGAATAGTGTCCCCTAAATGTTCACATCCCCCCAGAACCTCAGAATGAGACCTTATTTGGAAATAGGGTTTTTGCAGGTACAGAGTTGATCCTTGAACAATGTGGGGGTCAGGGTGCCGACCTCCAGTGCGTCAAAAATCCAGTGTAACTTAGGTCAGCTCTCCACATTTGCAGATTCCTAGCCTCAGAGTTGACCCTGGAACAGTGCAGGTTTGAACTGTGAGAGTCCATTGAAAACAAATCTCTGTGTGGGTGGACCTGAGCAGGTCAAACGCATGTTGTTCAAGGGTCAACTGTAATTAGATGAGGCCATAATGGATTCAGTGAGCCCTAAGTCCAGTGTGGTGCTATCCTTACAAGAAGAGAAGAGACATACAGAAGATGTGGGAAGAATGCACATGAAGATGAAGGCAGAGACTGGAGTGACGTCTACAAGCCTAGAAAGGCCTCTGTCACCAGCAAACCCCCAGAAGCTAGGAGGGAGGCACAGGACAGATTCTCCAAAAGTTGCTGGCCTTGCCAGCTCCTTGATTCCAGACTTCTGGCCTCCAGAGCTGGGAGAGAATACAGCCCTGTTGTTTAAGTCATCCAGTGTAGGGTGCTTTGTTTCAGCAGCCCAGGACATTCCTACACCCCGCTTGGACACACGGGCTGAGAGAGGTCGCCTCCCGCCCAGGCTCACACAGCCCACTCGCATCCAGGGTGCTCAGGGTCAACTGGGGAGGCCTTTGGGTGAGTCTTTACACATGAAGACCCACACCTCAGCTGGATGGGTGGATGGGATTATTTTGAAGGATTCTCCTAACCGACTTTGAGGCTCTCTGATTAGAATTCTGGAAGCTTTGAAGCAACCACTAGAAAACTCATTTACACGGCATTTCCCATGGAAGCTTTGCCCTTCCCATGGAAGCTCTGTAGTAACTTCAGTTTCTGTCTTTTTATGGACTTAGGAAGAGTTAACAAGCAGCAATAAATAGCCAGGACTGGTCCCTGTTTCAAACGTCCACATGTGTTTGGTGACACAGTTGAAGAGGGGTTCTGTAGTCAGGAGAGAGCTCTTACACTGTATCGCCATTTCTCTTGACACTAGCTAGAAAAAGACGCCGTTTGGGATTCGCTGGGGTGAATGATTGGAAAATTGCCCCAACTGTCAAAGTTTTCAATGTTAAAAAGCAATGCAAATTTTCTCAAACACCTAGAATTTCTAGATGTCACAACAGAGATATTACCAAAATATGAGAACCAGGGTTTTATAATCAAGGAAAAAAATACATTCTTTTCTAAAAGCCACAACATTTGTTCAAGTGCGTGAAGTAATAAAAAAATGCACCAAGCAAAGCACTCATTTTGTTCAGAAATAAAGTAAATTAATACATTGCTTTTTATAATGTATAAAATGAAGCGGTAAAAATGGTATGGGTGTATATGCCAGAGAAAAAGAAATGAAGAGCAGATATATGTGGGTGCAATATTATCTTGTTATCCATGTTCTTTATATTGGATGAGTTGCTTTCTTTTCTATTCCAACCCAGAAAATTAATTAAAAAATCATTCCTATTCAAAAACTTGGTTTTCCAAGACTTCATCCAAGAATACGTAGTGGGTTATTATCTTTGCCATAAACAGAAAGGAGTATCCTGGAAGAGCTTCTGTCATTTGTTGACTCAGAGAGGTACATAGAAAAGTTTCTGCCAAGTATTCTGCACTGTTTGAAATTTGTCTTTGTCGTGCTAACTAAGGAAAGAAAAGCCAAAACCATTCACCATTCAGACTGTCGGGAGAGCGTTGCTCTGTTCTGGTCTCTTCTCGTTGGAGTTGGGAGCCCTCTGTAATTTTGAGATCTTGAGCTAGGCTTTCATGACATTTCTCTTTGTGAATACTGCACTAATTTCTAGCCCACAAAAATAGTGCCAACATCACGGTGAGCTAATGTCTGAGGCAGAATCAAGAAGCCAAGGATCTGATTTTATTTCACATTTTCAAAATGGAACTAAACTTTGCAGAAAGCAATTTGCAGGAAACAACTCTTTACAGCACAATGAATTATGACCCATCTCAGAGGAGAATCATCTCATTCTAGATATGGGATTTTAACGTGAGAGCTTGCTTACTCGTGTTTCAGAGGGCAGCTATCTGAATTCTTCTCTCTCTTACTTCTACAGGCAGATAATTTTTATGGATCAGCAGGTAATGTTTAAGCACCTACTCTCTTTCAGGTGCAGAATTTGGAAATGAGAGTATAGTGGTAAATAAGCCAGGTTCAGCCCCTGTCGCCATGGAATTTATAGCCCAGCAGATTAGTCATTAAATAAGAAGTGCAGCCCTGGCTGGTGTGGCTCAGTGGATTGAGTGCTGGCCTGTGAACCCAAGGTTCGATTCCCATCAGGGCACCTGCCTGGGTTACTAGCCAGGTCCCCAGTAGGGGGTGTGTGAGAGGCAACCACACATTGATGCTTCTCTCCCTCTCTTTCTCTCTCCCTTCCACTCTCTCTAGAAATAAATAAAATCTTTAAAAAAAAATAAAAATAAATTTCAAAAAAGGAATGAAAATGCTCTGAATATTACCTAGGATGAGTTTGGGTGGCATAGAAGTATACAACAGGTGGAGCCTTATCTAGTTGGGGAAATCAAAGACAGCATCCTGAAGGAAGTGGCACTTAGTTTCAGAGTTGAGGATTGTTAACCAGGAAAGGTGGAAAAGGGGTAGGGACTGGAGCAGAAACATTACAGGCAGAGAAACTAGTAAATATAAGAAGTTGTGGGCATATTTAAAGACTTGAAAGAAGTCTACATTGACTATAATGTTTTCCTGGATGAGTGTCTAGTAATTCTGGCAAAGAGGGAAGTGAAGTGAGTTCCTAGAATCTCTTGTAACTCCAGAAAGATTCTTTAGGTTTGTTGGCCCTTACCTGATCTTCCTTCCACTGGCACAACCAATTCTAGCATAAGAAGATGTAAGAGGACGGCTCTGAGAATGTCCTAGGGAAGCGGGCTACCTTAAGCCAGAGAATCCCTCCGGGACAGTTGAGGAACGTGGGCTGTCCAAAAGAGGCTCATTAACAGACTGAAGCAGTGTTGGTGTATTAGTCAGGGTTAGAGTAGGCTGTGCTGTAGTAACAAGTTAAGCCCAACATTTTTTTTTTAATTCTCACCTGAGGATATGTTTATTGATTTTAGAGAGCGAGGAAGGGAGAGAGAGAGAGAAACATCAATGTGAGACAGAAACATGGATCAGTTGTCTCCCATACATTTCCCAATCAGGAATCAAACCCACAACCCAGGTATGTGCCCTGACTGGGAATCGAACCTGCAACCATTTGGTATATGGGACAACAACCAACTGAATCACCCGGCCAGGACTTAACCCCAATATTTTAATGGACATAACACGACAAAGATTCTTTCTTGCTCAAGCTACATGTCCAACACACATCTGCTGGCGAGCTCTGCTTCACATAGTTACTAAGGGACCCAGTCTGGCAGAGGCTCGGCCAACTGGTAGGTACTGTGAGGAGCACATGAACTTTTTTGAAGCTGTGGCAGAGGAAGAAAGTTGAGAGCATTTAAGAAGCTCTTAAATACTTCTGCCTGGTAGTGATAGTTCCCATTGGCTAAGAGTAGTCATATGGCTGCAGCTAACAGATAGCAGGTGAGACATGTGAGGAAGCTGTGGACCCCAGAAGTTACTATCTCCTTTGCAGCTGGAGTCCGGGTAACAAGGCAAACCGATGGAGAGGTTTAAAGAAGAGTCCACAGGGCAAAAACTCTAAATGACAGTGAGAATTTCTGAGAGTCTTTAGTAAGATGGGTAGAAATAAAATAATGCATGAATGAAGGAAAGGGACAGGTTGGAGGCTTTCTTTTAGCATTAATAATAGTCAAATCATAGACTGTGTTCATGAAATGGACTTTGTATAAATAGTCTCCTTTAATTTTCACAGCGACCTTCTGACGGAGATACAATGTTGTTCGCATTTGACAGATGAGAAAACTGAGCCCTAGCGCAGCAAAGTGACTGACCCTACAGCTAGCAACATCAGAGTTAGAATTTATTGATCCCATGTTCCAGAATTGATCCCAGTTCTCAGAATCACTGAATTTTACCATTGCCTTTCAGCCACGGCCTATAAGCCAAGAGCACAGACATGTTGGAAATTCAAGGTCATTTATTTAGGTGAGAAGGCATTCACTACATAGGGATGGAAGGAGAAATGCCAGGATTCATGTCTTGTCTCAGCCAAACAAGATGACGTTGGAGGGCACAATCACAAATGTGGGTTTCGCAGGCACAATACTGAGCCCAGTGACAAAGGCCTTTACAAGGCAATTTGCAACATGTAAACACAAACCAGCCTTCAGCTTGGAGCTTCCAGAAGACCCAAGTGGCCTCAGTAATAGTCCAGATATGTAGAAAAAGCTAATATTTCAAAAAAGCAAACACTTAAAATGAATTTCATATCACAGTTTACATTCCTCGTTTGAAGGAATTTTATAG